>BLSH010266952.1:86844-103004 GCA_018402905.1 Glandirana rugosa | reverse complement strand
TGTACTTTAACATTCTAACTGAGTATAAATTTTAAAGACTTTCGGGGGAAATTGTCTCTTATTCATCCTTTGATACCACCGTCAGGGGGTCGGAGACTGTGAAAAGGTCTACGTCCCTCTTGAAATACTACATTCTCTTATTTCCCACAATTGAAAGGGATGAGATACCCCAGACCACAACTATAGTTCCCCTTGGGGTGTGACGAAAACAAAACAAAAAACATACCCCAGGGGGAACTGTATAGACTGGGAGTAAATAGTTTTTACAGACCATATCTACTTCCTTTATGTTTGTCTTCATGTCATCAACACCTGCATCTGGAAAAGTGTCAGAGGCTGGGGGACTGCCACCATAGTTTCCTACTTATTCTCTGTTAAAGGGGGCTTTCAGAAATTTTAAATATGAGTCAATCTTACAATTTCATGTTGATTTAGTTAACATGTATTTGCATCTCAAAGTTTTGTTTCCCTAACTGTGTATATATTAGGAAAGGGGTGGCCTTCCTGTCAGATTTTACTGTTGTTGAGGACGCCATTAGAGATTTTCCCATGGCTCATTGTTTCCGTGCAACCTTTTTACAAGACAAGAACATAAATCTGTCCATACAAAGCTTGAATTTTCAGCCAATATTTCTGCTGAATTTGGCAAACGTCAAATCGTGGATGGGCCTGTCAGCACCAAACAGCTTAAACACAGCATGTGTTTAAAAATTTCCCAAGCTGGATGAAAAATGATTGGCCGAACATTGACTGCATCCTATCAGAGGCAATTACTGTTCAGGTATTCAGGCAGTCAACACTTCTGTGACTGCCTAAATACAGTAGTTGGTAGTCGATATAATAGATGGGGGAATTGATAGATTTAAAACAGATTGTATATGGTTAGCTTTACTTTGAAGAAGTGACACAGGTCGCAGTCATGATGTTATTGATTTTCAGTATTATAATTGTGCTGTACCATGTTAGTTATGGATTATTACAGAATTTTGGAGTTGGACTAAATAGTGTAGAAGTGGAAGAAATACACATGTCTCCAGATAAACTTGTAAAATATAGTCCCCCTGAGCAACCTTCCCCCACCCCTACTATACTTCTCAAGATAAACATAGGTAGGCTGTTCTACTTAGACTGATGTTATGTTTTTGAATCACATGCTCTATATATTGTTTTGTTTACATGGTAAAACTTACAAATCATATGAAACAAAAACAAATGAAAATGCTATGGAAATATATTTTCAAATTAGACATGGAGATTTCATTTACAAAATCCCAGAGGATGCCTTATTGCATCTTTTATTAAGGATCCTTTAAGTGCAGCTATGTGTAAGGTCAGTAGTACAGAAAGTAATAACTAATTAAGTATACATGGAGGGGAGTGTGGATAGGTGTATATTCCAAAAAAGTCCTCTCCAATTACACTGTATCAATCTGGTATTAATTTGCCAGAGACTGAAGTTCCTGTTGATGCAGGAGTAAAAAACATGTGAACCAAAAATGTAATATAAGCATAGGTGGTTGCCTTTTCTACATGAGCCCAATGCCTGTCATTCTAGAATATGAAGTTTCCGAGCTCCTGTGAATAACTGTTCACATGTCTGCTTCTTGCAGAAAAAGCACAGCTTCTTAGCCTGACTTCAAGTAAGCTCTTCCACTTACATAGATTCTGCAATAAGAATAACCATAAGATTTTTGATTCTAAGGACTTGACTAAGATCACACCTGTTGTGTCTGCCTTCCTGGGCCCTATACCCCTGAAATAATGTGTCTATTGCAATGCCCTGGGGTATCTGATCAAGGAAGCCAGATCCAATATGCAAAGTGGCTGTTCTTACTTCATTGTAATCTTGTTGACTATTTTTTTTAAATGAATGATTAAAAAAATGTTGAAGATGGAGATGGTTAGACAACAAGCATTTCCAATTGTGGCAGCTTACATACAGTATTTCAGTCAGTACAGTTTACTTTCAAACCTAGGATTTGGTTAAGCTGTTGTTAGTTTTGAAGCCTGGATTCTGCAAAACACTGAATATATGGCAGTTGATGAAATGAGTGAACAGAACAAAAAAAAGAATTAAAGCTAGGAGGAGGACTTCAGCGAGTCAATATGAGGAATCAAAGCATCGGTGCACTGATAAAATAGTGTGGTAATAATCATTGGTGATCATCATTTGTACATACTGTATATAAGCATTTTGTTTCACCTGCGGGAGTGTGTGCATTCATTTTTGATCAGAAGAAATGGTATAAACTATCACTGATAATTTGCTTTACAAACTTAAAAGATAGTGTACTCTTCCATTGTATTTTTTTCTTTTGCTATGTTTTCTAGACTCGTTTTTTAATTCTCTTTGATGCCATCTGTGTTTGGATGATCCTTCCTATCCAGAATACAAAGCTGATGAATAGTGACATTCATGATGTAAATTGCTAATGATATACTGTATCTTACCATCCTAACAGCAAATTAGTACAGCAACTCAGGAGTCAGGACCACAGATCTTATTTAATATTGTTCAATTCAGTTATTATGAAGCAAGGAGTTTGTTACAAATCTAAAATTCTTTTATGTGTAAAGTCAACAACGAGTCAAAGCTGCAGTATGAATATAGCAGAATGCTGTTTAAACTGTTAGAAACAGTACCCATCTTAAGAGGGTTTGTACAAAGCAATTAGATCTGGGTCTGCTTTCATTTACAGTCAGATAATTACATAACAAAAAATAAAACATAAGTAAGAAAAGAAAATAATAATAACTTTGTAAATAGGGTAAAATATAAACATGTCTGACCAATATGTGAGGAGAAAGGTATATTAAGACAGAGTAAGTTAACAATTATCAGAATAATGTTTACATCTGGCTTAAATGCCTTTATGCCTTATACCAGTTGTTGCATATTTTCCATTGTGAGTCAAATTTTTACTTATATCCAAACTTATTGGCCAATAGGGATTCATATAGATGGTGTGTTTGTATGATTTCAAGGGCTTCCAAAACATTTGGAGCTCTATTAGATTTCCAGCCTTTGGTTATGAGTGATCTAGCTGCTAATAAAATGTGCGTAACTACTGTGCGTTAGAAGGGGGGGAAGATGCCATTGCCTACATTTAAAACTGCCAATGCAGGGTTGGGGGAGGTGAGCATTCCTGTGACACTGCAGTTGTAACGATATATGCTGTTCCAAAAACTGGTAAAATGCTTGCTGGACCAGAACATAAGTATAATGTTGCCCACCTGTCCACAACCTGTCCAGCACAATGGGGAGTTAGTTCTTGAAAATTTAGAAATTTTGTAGGGTGTAAGATACCATCTCAAAGCTATTTTCTGTGAGAGTTCCCAATGGGCTACACATCTAGATGCCTTATAAAGTGTTTTAAGTGTCGCTTGCCATTGATAATCAGTGAAGGTTTTTCCAATATCTGCTTCCCATTTTTTTTTTTTATTTTACAAACTTGCGTTTGTTTTTTGGAAAATATTATAGAAAAAAGATATCCCTTTGTAAGGTGAGTGTGTTGAGGAGAATAATTGCCAAATATGTTCCTGGAGATAAATGTGGTGAGTCTCTAAGGATCTCAGATAGTGAGATATTTGTAAGTATTTATAATATTCCTTCAAGGGGAGATTGAATTCTTATTTAAGTGTCTCAAAGTTTTTGATACTCTCATTCATATAGAGGTCCTTTATAAGGTTGATTACCTTATTGCCCCAGGTTAAGGGTATGATATTGGGTATTATGTTTGTTAATATGCTTAAGGGTATTGGGATATCTATTATTTTGAACGCTGAAGGTGTAAGCTTGCAAAGATCTCTCCATGTTATTAAGGAGGCTTGTATAGTTGGTGAGAGATGTTGGAGAGGAAATGGTTTCCAGATATCTAAAAGTAATCTGAGATAGGGCTTAGGGCCAATTCAATACCACTCCATAGTGCCTCCGAAGGAGTAAACCAATTTTTTAACTGGGTGAGTAGGGAGGCACGGTAGTAATCCTGAATATCGATCATCCCCATGCGGATCTATGTTTGATTAATTGGGTTTTGGGCATTCTGGGATGGCCAGAGCACCAGATAGATTGTTTCAAAATGGAATTTAGAGCCTTCAAATGATTATTTTTCAGTGGAATAGGAAGAGTTCAAAAGATATATATAATATTAGCGGGAGTATAATTATCTTAAAAGATGCCAATCGCCCTGACCAAGATAGTTCAGTTTTGGCTAACCTATTTGTTTCTTTGGATAATTTCTCAATTAATGGAATATAATTGGCATCTGCTAGCTGTGATGAATTTGCTGATAATTTCAGGCCTAAGTGTATGCTTGAGCTGTTCCATGTGTACAGAAAAGCAGATTGTAACATGGTCAGGAGCTAAGGCCAAAGACCTAATGGTAAGATGAGCGATTTTGTTAAGTTCATTTTATAGTATGATATTTAACTAAAATTGTTGAGAATATCATGGGCATGGGGTAGGGAGATGGATGGCATGGACAGAAATAGAATGATATTGTCAGCAAAAAAAATAATGTTGTGGGGTGTGCCTTGGATAGAGAATCCTGTTATTTTAGGATGTGCTTTAATCACTTTAGCCAAGGGCTCTATTGGAAGGTTTAACATTGAGGGGGACAGGAGGCACCCCTGTCTTGTCTTATTAGTTATGGGAAATAGTTGTGATAGGATATTTGACGTATATACTTGTGCACAGGGGGAGAAATAGAGAGCTAAGTTTGCAGAAAGAATTGGTCCAATAAATCCAAATCTCTTAAGAGTGTGTATCATGTATTCCCAATGAATCCTCTCGAATGCTTTCCCCTCATCCAAAGATAGGAGCAGAGAAGGAACCCGACAGGATCCAGCGTAATGCATAAGGTTGATAACCCTCCCTGTGGCATCCGGCGCCTGTCTGCCTTTGATGAAACCAGTTTGGTTGGGTCTTATCAGTGTTGGGAGAATGGGGAGCAGTCTAGAGGCTAGGATCTTGGCATATAACTTAACATTTGTATTTAATAACAAGATGGGCCTAAAATTGGAAGGGCTAGTAGGTTCTTTGCCTGGTTTTGGAATGGTAACAACATATCCTTTTAGCATTTCAGAAGGGAATGAGGCAGAGGACACTGCTTCAGAGTAAACTGACATCAATACTGGAGAAAGGATATCCTAAAAGAGTTTATAGTAGTCTTTGGTTAATCCATCAGGACCAGGAGACTTCCTAGATGGAAGCAATATAATCACTTTTTCTATTTCTAATTTTTTGATGGGTGCATTAAGAGCTGTTAAATGGTCTGCAATAGCGTCAGGAGATTAAGGCCTGTGAGGAAGGTTTGAATAGCTTTGTTCGTTGGTTGTGGAGTGGAAGGGTCTTCCTTAAGATTATATAAAGAGTGGTAGTATTCAGCAAAATAATCTGCTATCATTTTAGGATTGACAATTTTGATTTTATTGACTGGCTGAATTAAATGGGATATTTTAGATTGAGATTTCCGTTCTCTACATTTCTGGGCCAGAAATTCACCTGCTCGGTTACCAGAGGAATAATGAGACACTCTCAAAGAGACCAGGTGTTTGTCATATTGTTCTATGAGAGCAGGTCTAAGCTCAGCACAAAGTTGCAGTAATTTTTGTGATGTGGTAGGATCCGCATGCTTTTTATTGTGGGCTTCTAGACATTTAATATGATCTAGAAGGAGGTCTAGTTTTTGTGTCCTCTGCCTTTTTACCCTTGAACCTTTTGCAATATAATCACTCTAAAATATGCCTTGTGGGCACACCACAAGGCAAATGGATTAGTTACAGAATGCATATTGAGAAATATTAATTTAGTTGACTAGTAGTAGTGGCGGTGTGAGTAGGCATTTACATTACTCGGAAGTTAGCTTGCCATATATATGCTGGACCAGGAATATTTCCCTCCACCACTTTATAGAAACAGGAGCATGGTCTGACCACGAAATATCATGGATGCTAGAGGAGGACACTGCCTGGAGTAGAAACTTGTCATCTAAGATTAGGTCAATCAGTGAGTATGAGTTGTGTCTGTAGGAATGGAAAGTGTAGTCACACTCACTTGCATGTTGACACCTCCAGACATCATATAGATCTTCGTTGTGAAGGAGGTGTTGTAATTCAGGAGGAGGACATTTGGGTTTGTAAGCAGAATCTATATTATGATCTACTGTTAGGTTATAGTCTCTGCAAATAACCGGGGCACCTTTCCTAATCAAGTTGATTTTGCGAAAGAATCTCCTTAAGAAATAAAATTGGTTGTTGTTTGGTGCATAAAGATTAATGATGGTGTAAAGTTTATAATTGAAATCTCCAATCAAGATAAGAAATCGTCCTTCGAGATCGGTATGGACTTCACACAAGGAAAAGGCAATAGGGTTTCTTATGTCAAATAATACTCCTTTTTATTTTGTAGATGCTGAGGCCATAAAGATGTGTGGGAAATGTTTGTGTTGAAATTTGGGAGTATTAGACATCATGAAGTGGGTTTCCTGCAGGCACAGTATATCAGTGTATATTTTCAAAGCTTCCTTCCAGGCTAAAGATCTCTTTGCAGGATGGTTTAAACCATTTACATTAAATGATGATATTGTAAGTACCATACTGGTGGGGTAAGAAAGAATGATGACAGTACCTTAGGGAATCTCCAGAATGTCCGGGTGTACCCAGAAGAAGGTGCTCCAGATGCCAATGGGGGTTTAGAGAGCCTCTGTGTTTCTAGGTAGTGTGGTCCTCAGTGGAGGTATGATCTTGTGCGGGTAGGTCAGACTTAAAAAAGGGAAAAACAGAAGGTAAACAAAGTCCAACAACTTAGAAAGAAAAGAAGAGGTAAAAAGGTAGATTCCAATGGGGATCTGGGAGCCACATAGTGCTATGGAATTTAGGTAGAGTTGGGTTGAGGTATAAGCGAGGCACTCAGGTATTGTTTGTGGGACACCAGTTGTCAGTAATGTGTGTTCAGTGCTGGGATTGATAAGGATCCTGTGGGGGCTTGATCAGGTATTATGTCCCTGGAGCGGAGGAGAATGAGACCCTCATCAAGGGATGTGATCACTGAGTCATGTCCCAAGTGTCAAATTACTGCACCGTCACCCCATTTCCGTAGCCCCCTTGTCCCCCTGCCCATTATTGAAGTGCCATTTGAGAGAATTGGCATGGATCTGGTGGGGCCAGTGATAAAGTCTGCTTGGGCCACCACCATATTCTGGTCATACTTGACTATGCAACACGCTATCCTGAAGCCATCCCCTTGCGGAAAACCTCCGCTAAGACTATTGCTAAGGAGTTGGTCCGGGTGCTTAGTCGAGTGGGGATCCCAAATGAGGTCTTAACAAATCAGGGCACCCCCCATGTCCAGCGTTACCAAGGAATTGTGCAAATTGTACAAAATCTCCCATCTCTGTACATCTATTGTTTACCACCCCCAAACTGACGGTCTGGTGGAAAGTTTTAACAAGACCCTTAAAAGTATGTTGAAATAGGTGGTGGATAAAGATGGGAGAAATTGGGATTTCCTGCTACCATATCTCAAGTTTGCCATACGAGAGGTCCCACAGGCGTCCACGGGATATTCCCTGTTTGAACTCTTGTATGGTAGACATCCCAGGGGGATGCTAGATGTCACAAAAGAAACGTGGGAAGGAGAGGCCACTCCATATAGAAGCATCATAGGCCATATCTCCTTGATGCAGGATAGAATCACAGTTGTTCTGTCCCTTGTCTGGGAACATATGGAGCGAGCCCAGGAAGCTCAGAGGAGGGTTTATAATTGGGGTGCCAAGACCCGCACTTTCAACCCTTGGGACAGAGTGCTGGTACTAGTCCCCACTGGTGAAAGTAAATTCCTAGCAAAGGGGTAGGGTCCCTTTGAGATTATAGAAAAAGTAGGAGAGGTGAACTATAAGGTTTACCATCTGGGGAAAAGGAAGCTGGAACAAATCTACCATGTTAATCTCTTAAAACCATGGAAGGACAGAGAGACGTTAGTGGCCGTGCCAACCCCTCAAAAGGACAGGGTACCAATGACCCCAGACATTCCCATAACCGAGTCCTCGTCACTGATGCAACAATATGATGTAAATTAATTTATAAGTAAAAATAGAGACTTTTTCTCTCCCCTACCCGGACTGACCACCGTCATACAACATGACATAGTTACAGAACCAGTGATCCTCGTAAATGTAAAACCCTACCGGATACCTGATGCTAGACGGGAAGCAGTGGCAAAGGAAATAAAAAACATGTTGGAGTTGAACATGATAGAGGAGTCCCACAGTGCCTGGTGTACAGTATATAATACACTTCAGGGGATGTATTAATATATATATATATATATATACGGTCTAGTATGTATATACAGTGCATTCAGTGTAGACTATATATACAGTGCATTCGGCAGTGTACAGTATATAATACATTTAAGACGGTGTAATAATATATTTATATACAGGCTAGTATATATATATATATATATATATATATATATATATATATATATATAGTCTAGTATATACAGTATCTCACAAAAGTGAGTACACCCCTCACATTTTTTGTAAATATTTTGTTATATCTTTTCATGTGACAACACTGAAGAAATGACACTTTGCTAAAATGTAAAGTAGTGAGTGTACAGCTTGTATACCAGTGTAAATTTGCTGTCCTCTGAAAATAACTCAACACACAGCCATTAATGTCTAAACCACTGGCAACAAAAGTAAGTACACCCCTAAGTGAAAATGTCCACATTGGGCCCAAAGTGTCAACATTTTGTGCGGCCACCATTATTTTCCATCACTGCCTTAACCCTCTTGGCCATGGAGTTCGCCAGAGCTTCACAGGTTGCCACTGGAGTCCTCTTCCACTTCTTTATAATGACATCACGGAGCTGGTGGATGTTAGAGACCTTGCTCTCCTCCACCTTCCATTTGAGGATGCCCCACAGATGCTCAATAGGGTTTAGGTCTGGAGACATGCTTGGCCAGTCCATCACCTTTACCCTCAGCTTCTTTGGCAAGGCAGTGGTCATCTTGGAGGTGTGTTTGGGGTTTTTATCATGATGGAATACTGCTTTGCAAAGGAAGGAGATCATGCTCTGCTTCAGTATGCCACAGTACATGTCGGCATTCATGGTTCCCTCAATGAACTGTAGCTCCCCAGTGTTGGCAGCACTAATACAGCCCCAGACCATGACACTCCCACCACCATGCTTGACTGTAGGCAACACACACTTGTCTTGTGGCGGCCTGGTTGCCATCACACACGCTTGACGCCATCTGAACCAAATAAGTTTATTTGGGTCTCATCAGGCCACAGGACATGGTTCCAGTAATCCATGTCCTTAGTCTGCTTGTCTTAAGCAAACTGTTTGCGGGATTTCTTGTGCATCATGTTTATAAGAGGCTTCCTTCTGGGACAACAGCCATGCAGACCAATTTGATGCAGTGTGCGGCATATGGTCTGAGCACTGACAAGCTGACCCCCACCCCTTCAACACATGCAGCAATCCTGGTAGCACTCATGCATCTATTTCCCAAAGACAACCTCTGAATATGACGCTAAGCATGTGCACTCAACTTCTTTGGTTGACCATGCAAAGGCCTGTTCTGAGTGGAACCTGTCCTGTTAAAAACCAAATTTAACACACATGCTCCCCATTCACACCTGAGACCTTGTAACACTAATGAGTCACATGACACCTGGAAGGGAAAATGGCTAATTGGGCCCAATTTGGTCATTTTCACTTAGGGGTGTACTCACTTTTGTTGCCAGCGGTTTAGACATTAATGGCTTTGTGTTCAGTTATTTTGAGGGGACAGCAAATTTACACTGTTATACAAGCTGTACACTCACTACTTTACATTGTAGCAAAGTGTTCAGTGTTCAGTTCAGTGTTGTCACATGAAAATATATAATACAATATTTACAAAAATGTGAGGGGTGTACTCACTTTTGTGAGACACTGTATATATATATATATATATATATATATATATATATATATATACTGTGTATACAGTGCATTCAGTGTAGACTATACATACAATGCTTTCAGGGGTGTACAGTATATAATACAGTGCAGTCGGTGTTAAAAAAAATCCCCATCATTCCCAGAAGGCCACCAAGGAGAGGCAGGTGCTCACAGATCACTAGAAGAGGGCAAGCAACCTCTGTGTCTACAGTGAAAAGTGGTGGTAGCGGACATGGTGCATCCTCTGCAGGTGGATCACGCTTGTCCTTTTTTCTGCTGCTGGCCATATTATTGAGCCACAACATGCAGAAGAGTTGGTATAGTGGATAACTAAGCCGTCCTCATCCTGCCTTTCAATGCAGCTGCCAAAGTGGCCTATTCCACCAGCTCCTTGTCCACAGTTACTCATTCGGTAGCCCCACCATCATGCATAGAGGATTCACCAGAATTATTCGACCATAGTGTTGTTTACATGCTGAAGAAGGATGTGCAGCAATTTGAAGGCTCCAGTGATGGTTCCCAGGTTGAGGAAGGGAGTAATGTTAGCCTTGAGAAAGTGAGTGCCACAGAAGGACAAGAAACTAGCAGTCATGTTCTACCAGCTGCAGCATACTGCCATGTTTGCTCTGATGATGAGGAGGGAGGGGATGACAAGGTCACTGGCTGTACTTGGGTTCCTGAGAGAAGAGAGGAGGAAAGTGAGGAGGTGGAGGAGGAGGCAGAACTCCAAAAATGCAGGATGTCCTCCTGGGGCCAGCTTACGGACAGCCACCCTATTGCATCACACCACACAGCTCAACAGGTGAAGGGTGCTGCTGACTCCCTGCTGACTTCCAAAAGTTTATTGGTGTGGGCTTTTTCCAACACGTGCAGTAGATCACACCGTTGCTGTTTGCAAACTATGTCTGAAGTGGATCAAGTGCAGCCAGAACACCAGCTGCTTGTGCACCACGTGCTTGAAAAGACATATAATGACCTGCCATGCAGTCTGTTGGCAACAGTACCTGAAAGACGTACATCATAAAAAAGGCAGACTTCTCCTTGCTCCTCATCTGTGATCTCAATCCCTATTATACCTCCAGTCCTTTCAAAAGCCTGCACTGAGAGGAATGAAGGTTTAGCAATGGGTGCCACAAGTACTTGCAGCCCAATCTGCTAGCAGTACAACACCATTTGATGTCAGCAGGCAAATTTCCCTACCCCAGTTGCTGAACCGTAAAAAAAATACTGTCCCAGCCATCCACATGCTCAGTGTCTAAATACTAGCTTGGCCAAATTGCTAGCACTGCTAGCTTTTTTCAGCTGGTAGACTCTACCCCCTTTCTTGAATATGTGGGATTTGCTGTACCACAGTGGCAGGTTCCAAAAGGAAATTTCTTTTCACGTAAAGCCACTCCAGCTCTCTACCGACTTGTGGAAGGCAATGTTTTGGCCTTGTTGGACACGGGGCAATCAGCAGCAAGGTTCATATTACCACTGACTCAGGCTGCAGCAGGCATGGTCAGGTAAATAACCTTTCCTTCACGGTGCACTGGGTAACCCTACTGGCAGCTGGGAAGGATGCAGGACAGGGTTTAGTGTTGGAGCTAGTTTCGCCACTGTGTCTTCAAAAATCTGGTGGTGATTCTGCCACATCTGCCTGCTCCACCCCCCTCTTCTTTATCCTCTGTGGCCTCTTCTGCAGAATTGTCCTCTGAACCAGCAGTGTTCCCTAAGCATTCAAGGGGCTACTCAAGCAGTCAGGCTAAAAGATGCCATGCGGGGCTTCAGTTGGTCTGTCTAGGGGACAGGAACTACAGTGGGAGAGATTCTGTCAGCTCTGTGGGGGCAGGCTCAGAGGTGGTTGACGCCATGGCAGCTTGAGCCAGGAATAGTTGTATGTGACAATGGCACCAACCTTCTCTTTGCCCTTGGACAAGGACACTTGACACAGGTCCCTTGCTTGGCACACGTCCTGAATTTTGTGGTGCAGCGTTTCTTAACCATGTACCCAGGCTTACCAGCTATTCTGAGGAAGGCCAGGAAAGTTCTGTAGCCATTTCCAGCAGCCTTACAATGCAAAGGCTGGCTGACATTCAATGTGAATTTAACCTGCCCACCAACCACCTCATTTGTGACATGCCCACCAGGTGGAACTCAACATTGGCAATGCTGCAGTGGCTGCACACACAGTAGAGGACCATAAATGAGTACCTGTGTGAGTATGGCACCAGGACAAGCTCAGGGGAGCTTGGCTTCTTTTGTCCATGCCAATGGCTACTAATCAAGGATGCATGCACTGTCCTGTCAATATTTGATTGAATAAAATCATTGCCTACTCCTATAGGGTCAGGTTCCTGCTGTTGCTGTAAGGGACAGATTATTGTTCTAAAATCATCGCCTACTCCTATAGGGTCAGGTTCCTGCTGTTGCTGTAAGGGACAGATTATTGTTCTAAAATCACCACCTACACTGCCACGGTCATGGCCTAGTCAACCTCTAGGCTCCTACTCCACATCCACCCCCCTTCCCATTTTTTTTTTTTTTTTATTTGATTTTAAGTTATTTTCCCTATCCCCATTTTTTTGTAGGGCACTTGTCCTACTCTTATCCCCATTTTTTTTTGCGAAGTTCGGCCGGATCCACCGAACCCGAACATCCAGTGGTCTGCTCAACTCTACTCCTGAACCATACCAGGCCACATGCCCTCAACATGGGGAGGATGCTTTGGGGTCACCCCAAAGCACCTTGTCCCCATGTTGATGGGGACAAGGGCCTCTTGCCACCAACCCTGGCTGGTGGTTGTCAGGGTCTGCAGGCGGGGAGCTTATCAGAATCTGTAAGCCCCCTCAAACAATGAGCCCCCAGTTCCCAGCCCCCCTATGTGTATGGGTATCGGGTACATCGTACTCCTACCCATTCACCAAAAAAGTGTCACAAAGTAAAAACCACAATAGACAGCTTTTGACAATTCCTTTATTAAAGAAAAAAAAAGACCCAAAAAATAAGAAAAAAATAAAAAGTGCATCCGCCTCTCTCAGAGGCTACCCGCCAAATGGACTGTCTTCAGTTTGACAGCTCTTATATAAGCAAGGGCGGGGCTACCCGGTGATGTAACCATATGACCCTGCCCCTTCTGACTTCATGTGACATCATGTGACGTCAGAGTGGGGCGGGTTACCCATTTGCGTCTCTGGGTGGTCCCCCCATGTCTATATGAGAGCTGTCAAACCGAACACAGCCCATTTGGCGAGTCACCTCTGATAGAGGCAGATGCATTTTTTAACTTTTTTTTTAGTTCCGTCAGCACCATGATTGATAATGAATGTATGTCAAGGAAGTAGAGTTGAGCGAACCCGAACTGTAAAGTTTGGGTCCGTAGCGAACTTTGGGGTGTCCGTGACCTGGACCCGAACCCGGACATTTGAAAAAAAGTGCAGGTTCGAGTTCTGGGTTTGGGTATTTGATCACGCATGTTGAATAGCTGAAGAGCAGCCAATCAACAAGTGTTTCACTGGTTTGCCCTTAGAAGCCATCACAGCCATGCCTACTAATGGCATGGCTGTGATTGGCCAGTGCATCTTGTGACCCAGCCTCTTTATAAGCTGGAGTCACTTAGTGCTGCATGTCACATGCTCTCTGGCTAGTGTAGGGAGAGGATGCTGCCAGCGCTGTGAGGGACAGATTGCAGATATAATAACATCTCATCGATCTGATTGTGGACTAGGTAGAGATTACTACTACTACTGCTTTGAGGGATAGCTTGCAGATCTCATCCCGCATTACAGAACAATCTGACTGTGGACTAGGTAGAGATTACTACTACTACTGCTTTGAGGGACAGATTGCAGATCTCATCCTGCATTACAGAACGATCTGATTGTGGACTAGGTAGAGATTACTACTACTACTGCTTTGAGGGACAGATTGCAGATCTCATCCTGCATTACAGAACGATCTGATTGTGGACTAGGTAGGGATTACTACTACCTACTACTACTGCTTTTAGGGACAGATTGCAGATCTCATCCTGCATTACAGAACAATCTGACTGGGCTAGGTAGAGTCTACTGCTTAGAGGGATGGATTATTTTTCTAAAATCATCTCCTAGTTCTATAGGGTCAGGTTCCTGCTGTTGCTGTAAGGGACAGATTATTGTTCTAAAATCATCGCCTACTCCTATAGGGTCAGGTTCCTGCTGTTGCTATAAAGGACAAATTATTGTTCTAAAATCATCTCCTACTCCTATAGGGTCAGATTCCTGCTGTTGCTGTAAGGGACAGATTATTGTTCTAAAATTATCGCCTACTCCTATAGGGTCAGTTTCCTGCTGTTGCTGTAAGGGACAGATTATTGCTCTAAAATCATTGCCTACTCCTATAGGGTCAGGTTCCTGCTGTTGCTGTAAGGGACAGATTATTGCTCTAAAATCATCACCTACACTGCCACGGCCATGGCCTAGTCAACCTCTAGACTCCTACTCCACATCCACCCCCCTTCCCATTTTTATTCTTTTTATTTGATTTTAAGTTATTTTCCCTATCCCCATCTTTTTGAAGGGCACTTGTCCTACTCTTACCCCCATTTTACTTCCTTTGGCAGCCCTCTAGCAATTGCCAGGACTTTTTTACAGCTATTTCTGTGCCGAAAAGTTCAGGTCCCCATTGACTTTAATGGGGTTCAGGGTCCAGGGTCAAGTTCGGGTCAAGTTCGTTACTGAACCCAAACTTTTTTGTGACGTATGGCCGGACCCTCCGAACCCGAACATTCAGGTGTTCACTCAACTCTACACAGAACATTTTTTTAAATTATTTTTTAATAAAGGAATTGTCCAAAACTGTCTCCTGTGGTTTTTACTTGTTTGACACTTTTTGGTAAATGGGTAGTGGTACTATGTACCTATACTCATTCACATGGGGTGGTCGGGATCTGGGGCCCCCTTGTTAAAGGGGGCTTCCAGATTCCGATAAGCCCCCGCCTGCAGACCCCAACAACCACAGCTTAGGGTTTTCGGGAAGAGGCCCTTGTACCCATCAACATGGGGACAAGGTGCTTTGGGGTGGGGGGTGCAGAGCCCCCCCTGTCCCAAAGCACACATCCCCCATGTTGAGAGCATGTGGGCATGTGGTCAGGTATCGTTCAGGAGGGGGAGCGCTCGCTCATCACTCCATTCCGTCCTCCAGGCTGCATGCTTGGATTAGGGTCTGGTATGGATTTTGGGGGGACCCCGAAGGGCCTGGTATGGGTTGGGGGGAACCTTACATCATTTGTTCATTGATTTTTTATCTATATTGCCGGGAGCCAGTGATACATTACAGCCGCAAACAAGTTTAAATTACTTTTTTGCTTTGGAAATGTCATTTTGCTGTTCTACACATCACACAGATGAGCCACTTTATAGGCAGACTAAGGGGACCCCCCCTGCATGATATTTAAAGGAATATTTCATTTGTATTTTTTCACTTTAAGAATTATTCAATTCACTGCTCCTGAAAAAACAATTGTTTTGAAACATTTTTTTTGCATTGATACATGTTCCCTAGGGCAGTACCCAAGTCCCCATACACCTTTTATGACCATAACTTGCATATTAAAATGAGCACTTTTGACTTTTCATGTACGTGTCCTTAAGACTTTAATTGGGTTCACATGTTCGCGGTGTTCTGGTGCAAAACGAACCAGGGGGGTGTTCGGCCCATCCCTATTATAAATACAGGGTGGGCCATTTATATGGATACACCTTAATAAAATGGGAATGGTTGGTGATATTAACTTCCTGTTTGTGGCACTTTAGTATATGTGAGGGGGAAACTTTTCAAGATGGGTGGTGACCATGGTGGCCATTTTGAAGTCGGCCATTTTGAATCCAACTTTTGTTTTTTCAATAGGAAGAGGGTCATGTGACACATCAAACTTAGTGGGAATTTCACAAGAAAAACAATGGTGTGCTTGGTTTTAACATAACTTTATTCTTTCATGAGTTATTTACAAGTTTCTGACCACTTATAAAATGTGTTCAATGTGCTGCCCATTGTGCTGGATTGTCAATGCAACCCTCTTCTCCCACTCTTCACACACTGATAGCAACACCCAGATCGGCGCACTGAATTTGCAGAATGGGCAAAACAAAAATTGGAACAGGACCCTCAGTTTATAACATTTATTGAGTACTTTCTTATTTCAATACAATTTTGGTTCGTGTGGTAACAAAAAGAACAC
>BLSH010266952.1:68798-83437 GCA_018402905.1 Glandirana rugosa | reverse complement strand
ATAAAGAGTGTGTGTCGTATACGTATGAACGTTACTGTGGGGTTTTATGTAAGACGATGAGGAGGACTCATACCGCTATGGGGTACACACTCTGGAAATGTGTCGGACCGGTGTAAGTGTCCGGATTGTAACTTCATCGTGGAAGTCCGCAAGATGCTCGTATTTAATGTGTAGAGTAAAGAGTCGGTGGATAATGTGAAAACTTCCGGGACCTTGTGGTCCTGTTACCTTAACGGGTGTTTTACTGGGGTAAAACCTTTCGTTTGTGGGATTGCATATTAAATACTCCATTGTCCTGGTGTTCCAGGGCCTTCAAAAGTGTAATAGGTGGCTGAGAAATGAGATGTGTAATTTATGCTCGTAGAACGCCTGAAGGTGCTACTTCAATGTTAGGCCTGTGAATGTGGCCAGGCTGTGTAAAGGTCTCACACATGGGGTATCGCCATACTCAGGAGGAGTAGCAGAATGTATTTTGGGGTGTCATTGCAAGTATGCATATGCTGTGTGTGAGAAATAACTTGTTGTTTAACAATTTTGTGTAAAAAAAAAAAAAAAAAAATTCTTCATTTTGCAAAGAATTGTGGGGAAAAATTACAACTTCAAAAAACTCACCATGCCCCTTACTAAAAATCTTGGAATGTCTACTTTCCAAAAAGGGGTCATTTGGGGGGTATTTGTACTTTCCTGGCTTGTTAGGGTCTCAAGAAATGAGATAGGTGGTCAGTACATCAGGTGTGATCAATTTTCAATGATTTGCACCATAGCTTGTAGACTCTATAACTTTCACAGAGAATAAATAATATCCACTAATTTGGGTTATTTTTACCAAAGATATGTAGCAGTATAAATTATCGCCCAAATTTATGAAGAAAAATTACTTTTTTGCAAAATTTTTCAATACAAACTAAAAAAAAGGTTTTTTTTCAAAAATTTCGCTACTTTTTCACTTATATTGAAAAAAATAAAAAACCCAGCAGTGATTATATACCACCAAAAGAAAGCTCTATTTGTGAGAAAAAAATGATAAAAATTTTGTTTGGGTACAGTGTACCATGACTGAGTAATTGTCATTTAAAGTGTGAGAGTGCTGAAAGCTGAAAATTGGTCTGGTAAGGAAGGGGGTGTAAGTGTCCTGTATGGAAGTGGTTAATATCACCAACCATTCCCATTTTATTAAGGTGTATCCATATAAATGGCCCACCCTGTACATCTGGAGGCAAATAAATATAGTGTGTATACCTTCCACAAGCAATTTAGCACAATGTTGTTGTTTCTCCTTAGTGACAAATAAGGTAGGAGTGTAGGATAGAATGTACAGCATGTATATGAAAAAGTGAAAAGGAGAATGGACAATGAAGGAGGGAGCCTCTGTATATGATTAAATGCAACTTTAGAAAATGAAAGGCTAGGAGGACTATGGGGTAGGCAGATATGAACATTGTGTGTAAGATATGTTTAGTGGTGATGGATTTGTAAAGTTTGGTAGTAGAAAAACAAGGGTAAATGGGTGTCTAGCCTTGAGTACCAAAAAGGTTAGTACTTGCCTTCGATATCTGCACATTTGTGCTATATTTCATCTACAGGATCTTTTCTACACATATGGCAAAACAAAGACCTGTGTTGAAAACTGAAAATAACCTGTTGTAAAAAATGTACTCTGCATCAAAAATAGCTCCCTAGCAGTCATAATGCTTTGATAATTTGAGCCACAATTGCAAATCAATATACAAAATGCTACAGGGTGAGATGTTTATTGATTTACGTTCTGCTGCTTTTCCGATTTATCCCCAAGATAAAGATGTATTTCCTCAGTGTGCAGCTGTTTTTAGGCACTGAGGTCATTTAAAAAATGTAAAGGCATTTTTTTGTACTTAATTAACTTTGAAATAATTATACAGAAGTAATCCAGAAGAGTAATATTGATATATTAAATATTAGAAGTGCATTTTCTAATATAATTAAAGATATCAAATTAGATAAATGTGCGTTACATTGCTGTCATTTATATAAAAGAAATCCAGACATGTACAGTATACTATATACTGTATTGTTCTCACTTTCAAAGCTTTTTGCATTTTACTACTAAATGTGCAGTTTTTGACAGACCAAGCAGAAGAGGGTGGTACTGTCAACTTATTTTACCTGTTTTATTTACACAACTCATCAAATGATTTAATGTAACATGAGTTCATAGAGGTTATCAATGATTACATTCAGTACAGTAATATACTACTCCTAGATATTCTTGGTTAGTTATCAACTTTGCATGACTTTCACTATTTTTAATATATTTAACCTTAAATAAATGTGTTATCCTTAGAGTATTGTAGGGGTGTATTAATTTAAAAAAATGCCTAACTATTCATTCATTGAAACTGCATGTAAATGTATTCAGTTGCAAATGTTCCCACCATATATTCGCTACAGATAGGGTGTGTTAACACAGAAATGCATTATGGCCACTTGATGGAAATGAGGAGCATACATATTTCCTATGAGAGTCAGCACCATATAGTGGTCACAAATTACTTAGTGCTGCACTGACTGAATGCTTTGTGTATTCAAAGTGCAAAAAACATAACTAGCTGGTTCACTTCCAGCCACAAATAATAAATAACAATTTTTAAGATGGCATAGAACAATGAGGAAAAACTCAAAAAAATGATTGAAAGGCTGGTCATGTATAAAAGTTTCTTCCTGTTTCATGCCACCAAAAAACTTTATGTATGGGTTCTCAACCATTTTATGAGTCTCTGACTACTGCCTGACTGTCTATTAGTGAGTTGGTATTATGAATTAATTAGAGGCTATTCAAATTGTGTCATTCTCTGCTCTTACCAACAAATAAACTAGCCTGATTATGTTTGCTGAGGCCAAGACAGTATGATTAGCAATTCTGCCTTGCATCACTAGGATTGTTGGTTCAAATCCCAACCATGGCACTACCTCCCTCACATTTGCATGTTCTCCATTCCCTGCGTGGGTCTTCTCCCACACTCCTGAGACATGCTGGTAGGTTAATAGGCTTCTGTCTCAATTGGCCCTAGTATATTAACATGAGTTAAGGACCTTAGATTGTTAGCCTCTTGAGGGCAAGGACTAATGTGAATGTATAATAAATATGTAAAGCTCTGCATCAATTAATGACACTATAGAAGTACCAGTAATACACATTAGCAACAACAAGCCCTAAAACTTGCCCTTTATTCAAATAAAAATAACACAAGTTGGCAGGGCTCAAGTTGTAAGATGGATTTAATTAGCATGTCCAGTTTAAAAAAAGAAAAAAAAAGAGACAGATTGACAGATTTAGATGATCCTTTTGTGGAAATGTGTTTTTGAACACCCCCTCTACTGTGTATATATATTGTGATGGTGTGCAAGGTGATGCGTTCATTAACAATGGACTAAAGCAGGATCCGGCCCAGGCTTTACCAGCCACCATGACCGGATTATCGGGTCCACTGAAGTCCATGCTCAGTGGTAGTTTATATAGACCAGGAAAAGAGAAAAGCTTTGCTCTACTCTGGGACATTTGAGAGCATTCAGCCTGAGAAAGCTGGCACATTGAGTTTTGGGTTGTGGACTAAAAGAAAGTTTTGCACTTACTATGTTTTGTGGGTGTCTAGGACAAGCCCGACACTGCTTAGAGAGGTATGCTGAAAAACAGTTAGAGCCTGGATGGCAAGGATTTAATTTATGTTTTGTATGGAAATGCTACCTTTTCACCAATAAACATGGCTGCAAGCCAGATTTTAAAGAAACTGCTCACTCAACTGTCTTTTTCCCAGGAAAGGTGATCCCCACACGAGTTAATCCCTCACACATGGTGGACTCAGCGGTCAGTTTCCTAAAAAATGGAGGAGGTGATAAAAGCCCTGCTGCAGGCCAATGCAGCTCAGCGGGAGATGAACCAACAGTTTGTGAGGCCCTGCTGGAGTTAAAGAAGGGGCCCTCAGCACCTCCGCCGGTGGAACAAAAAATGGTACGAGCCCGCTACCACCTGCAGCAGAGGACACCTGTGGATGATGCGGAGGCATACCTCACCACTTTTGAGAGAGTCGCTGTGCAGGAAGGATGGCAAAAGGGACAATGGTCGGGACTGTTAGCACCTTTTCTGATAGGTGAGCCCAAAAAGACCTATTTTGATTTGGAACCTGATAAGGCCCAGGACTATGAGTATCTAAAAGCAGAGATACTCGCATGTCTGGGGGTCACCGTGGCCGTTCGGGTCCATAGGGTGCATCAGTGAACCTACCGTATGGACAAGCCACCCCGTTCCCAAATGTTTGACCTAGCCCATCTCATGAGTAAGTGGTTGCAGCCAGAGACCTTGCCAGGCCCTCAGATTGTGAAGCATGTGGTAATGGACTGGTACCTGCTGCTTTGAAGAAGTGGGTCAGTCATGGGGACCCAAAAACTGCAACCCAACTCATGGACCTCGTGGAGAGATACAGTGCTGCTGAGGACTTGCTGCCCCAGTCTGTGTCCCACTCCAATGTATCTAGGGGTGGAAAATTGCCCAGCGGATCCGGTAAGCCTGTTCCAGGGTTCAAGGGCTTAGGGAAGAATGATAAGACTGATGTTAGGGCTAATGAGACTATAGACTCTAAGCCTGAAGACTGGCCAAAGAAGCCAGGAAGGTCTTTGAGACCCTTGAGAGAACTGGGTATAGACCACATACAGTGCTATCGATGCCATGCTTTAGGACATATTGCTGACAACTGTCCCCTGAACGATGAACCCATGTAATGTGATTATGTTATTATGAATAGACACCTTTCTCTTTTTGCACAGGTCGCATGTACGGCATCACATCAGGGTCGCATGGAGAAGCAAATTTGTGATTTCTGCTGATGGAAAGCCAGTCACTGCACTGCTTGACATTGGTAGTGTTGTGACGTTAGTCAAAAGCAATTGTGTAAGCCCTGCAAAATTACACCCTGTGACACATTCAGTGGGGGTGGTGTCTCCACTGATTCATGAAGCCCTAGTGGGGACTTTCCCCATTTATGCAGGTTATGGAAGGGTGCAGGGAGTCTGGAGGATAGAGCTCCCCCTGCTGGGGAAGCATGGGAACACTCACCAGACCCTTTTTGCCAAATGGAAGGGGACACTATTGGCAGGACCGAGGAAGGAGGAGACTCTCTTCCTTTTCCTGTAATGGCTGGGGAGCCACAGGAGTTGGAAGATAGCTCTCAGATTAAGGTTATCAAACAAGAGGACATATCTGACTCTAATAGTGAGATTGAACAGAATGTGACACCTGACTTATAGGAGAAGTGCAGTGTGGACAACTGTTGGGTCTGGAAGAGTAAGGCCTGTGGACTATAAACATGTAGCTTTTGTTTTGACACTGCATAACCCCTATAGTGTTCTTTCTGAGCTAGAAGCAGATACAAAGGCTGCAAACATAGCTGCTTGTGAGATTGGCAACCCTTCTCTGCACATGGAGGAGACTGAGAAAAAAATTGTTTTATCTGAGGTTGCCCACCAGGCAAGTGTTGTGGATAAGGCTCCTAAAAGGAGAAGTCATCTTCTTGTTGGTGATTCAATTGTAAGAGGTGTTGCTATAGGAAATCATGTGGAAGTGTCAAAGGAAGTTATGTGTTTGCCTGGTGCTAGTGTTAAAAGAGATAAAAGGCGCATTGTGAGAATTGTCAAAAAAGCTAGTGAAGAGTGCAATGTTGATGTTGTTGTGCACATTGGCACAAATGATTTGTCCCAGAATGATGTGCATTCTGTGCAGAAGGATTTTTAGAATTTGGGCCAGAATTGGAAAAGATTTTCCCTCATTCAAATGAAGGCTGTGAAACTGGGGCTACTCTGCCCATCTCTCTTGTTTGTTTATGGGTCAGATAATTGCTCATCTCATTTGTTCTGTTTTTGTTTTGCTCCCTTGCAAGAGGGCAAGGATTGTGGGTCGGAGAGGGTCATCACCTCCTCTGGCACCACCCCCACTAGCTTCACATAGGTGTAAATGTATTGCTTGTGTTTTTTTTCTTCCTTGCTTCCTATTTCCTCCTCTCCTCATCTTTGGAAAAGCACCTACATTTTCCCTCTGTTATAGGTGCTCCTAGGTCTGTCGGTTATGAATCGGGGTTCCCGGATCTCCGTGAAACCTCCATCATCTCTTCGGGGACCTCTGGATCCAGGGTGAGTGCTGTTGTAGACATAAGCTTTGACCCCCACAGGCTCCATGGCTAAGGCCTTTCATAGTCACCTCAAAATAGCAACCCACAATGCTTAGGACCTGAACTCTCCCATAAAAAGGAGGAAATTGCTCAATCATTACAAAACACTGAACTTAGATGTAGTTTTGGTTCAAGAGACCTATTTCCCGATATGGTACAGCCCTAGTTTCCTCCACTCACACTTCCCTACTTTCTTCTTGGCTAATGCAGAATCCAAAATCAAAGGGATAGTGATCCTGATTTCCAAAACCTGTGGTTTCTCACCCATGGTGGAAATTAAAGACCCTGAGGGGAGGTATATTTTAATCAAAGGAATCATAGATGGGAACTTATATTCTCTTGTTTCCTATTATGCCCCCAATAAAGGTCAACTAAACTTCTTTAAAGTGCTGTTTGACTCTATCCAGCCTCACTTAGAAGGCAGAGTCATACTGGGCGATGACTTTAACATTGCCTTTGATCAGGGACTCGATAAATCTAGACCCCTTGGGGACCAATTAACTCGCCCGGCCAGAACGAGCCTGCGATTAGCCAAATTGCTTCATACGCTTAATATGTCAGATGTCTGGAGGGAATTCAACCCAACCAAGAGAGATTATACTCACTATTCTTTCCCTCATAATTCTTATGCAGGAATAGACCACCTGCTAGTGCAGACACACACAACACCCCTAGTAATGAACTCACGAATAGTCGACACACCACTCTCCGATCACTCCATAGTCCTCCTGCAAATCCGCTCCGACCCACATTACGCGAAACAGTCACAGTGGAGACTAAATTAATCACTGCTAGCTGATCCCATTAGAGTCACTGAGATTAATAACTCTCTCAAGGAATACTTCCTTCTTAACAATACTGAAGGGACATCCACGGAAATTCTCTGGTCTGCCCACAAAGCTGTCATTAGAGGCAAACTCATTCAGATTTCTTAGCAAATAAAGAAAGAGAGATCTGCGGATCTGGTCACACTGGAAAAATCTTATGAGTCCCTGCATGCGAAGCATAAGACCAACCCCTCCAAACTCTCGCTGCCCAACTGGATAAAGCTAGGCTTGAACTTAATATGGCCCTAACAGCCAAAGCAGAGAAATCTATCCGTTGGAGTGGTCAGAAATTATATACGCAAAACGATAAATCAGGCTCGATGTTAGCAGCAAGACTGACTCCCCGGTGTCGCCAATATTACCTTCCCAAAATTAAAGTCCCAGGTCATGGCCTGAACACTAACCCAATGAAAATTCTGGATACCTTCCACAAGTTTTATACTGACCTGTATGGCGCTCCCAAAGAGAGATGCTCAGATTCCCTTACAATGACCAGTGGCATGGAGTTTTTGGAGGAGGAGGGGGTGGTCAACCGTATCAAAGGCAGCAGAAAGGTCCAAGAGTAGGAGTACAGAATAGTGTCCATTGGTTTTGGATGTTAGTAGATAGTTTTTAGTTTTAAAAGAGCAGTTTCTGTGGAGTGTTGAGCACGAAATCCAGACTGGAGGGGATTAAGAAGGCTATTCTCGGCAAGGTGGTTGCTCAGTCGGTTGTAGACTAGACGCTCAAGGAGTTTGGATAAAAAGGGGAGCAAGGAGATGGGGCGTAGGTTGTTAGGATTGGTTGGGTCCAGTGAAGGCTTTTTAAGTATGGAGCTAATGAATGCATGTTTTAGAGAGTTGGGGAAGATGCCAGAAGAGAGGGAGAGATTGAAGATGTGGGTTAAAGAGTGTAGAATCGAGTCAGAGGGTGAATGTAGTATTTGCGAGGAAACAGGATCCAGTGGGCAGGTGGTTAGTTTGACATTAGCAAGTAGTTTAGCAACCTCATCTAAAGTGGTGGGGTTGAATGAGGGAAGTAGTGATTATAACTGTAGGCATGAAGTGTGAAGCATGGAAGGTATGTGAAAAGCAGAGATCTCTTCACAAATTGTTTCAATCTTCAGTTTGAAGTGATTGGCAATCTTCTGGGCAGTGAGTGAAGTAATGGGTGGAGGCAGAGGAGAACGAAGTAGAGTTTAAGGTAGAGAAGAGTTGACGAGGACGGGATGATAAGTTGTTAATGAGAGTGATAAAATAGGTTGGCTTGGCAGGGTGGAGGCAGGAATTGTATTTTTGGAGGGCAGATTTATACTGGTTGAAATCTTTTTGAGATTTAGTCTTACGTCATAGGCGCTCAAGAGCACTGCTATGCTTTTTCATACTTATAGTGTCATCTGTTTGCCAAGGGTGAAGGGGTTGTGGTCTGATTCTGTGAGTAGTGAGAGGGGCTAGTGTGTCCAGGTAGGTTAAAAGTGAAGTGCTGTAGACTGAAGTGGCTAGGTCAGGACAGGGGTGCGATATTGTCATAGAGGTGGTCAGTAGCAGAGTAGAGAAGAGAAGGGTTGAGATGGTGTAGGTTTCTACGGGTAGCTGTTAGGCAGTTGGAGGCAGAGGAGGTGAAGGAGAGGGAGAGAGTGAAACTAATAAGGAAGTGATCAGAGAGAGGGAGTGGATAGTTGGAGAGATTGCATCGAGTGCAAAGGTGGGATAAAACCAGGTCAAGGGTATTGCCTTCAGAGTGAGTAGTAGCATGTATCCATTGCTTCAGGTAAAAGGAGGAGGTTAGACTGAGAATTTTGGAAGTAGCAGGAGAGTTAGTATTAATAGGGATGTTGAAGTCCCCAAGAATGATTTTTTCAGAAGAGAGAAAGTAGGGTAGCCAAGCAGAGAAGTCATCAAGAAAGGTTGATACCAGTCAGGGGGACCGGGAGATCACAGCTACCCTTAGAGAAATTGGGGAGAAAAGACAAATGCAGTGTGCTTCAAAAGAGGAGAGAGACAGAGAGGGGGTGGGTGAAGTAACTGAAAGGTGCTATGTGGGGCTAGAAGGATTCCAACACCCCCTCCCTTGCATCCACTGGGTCTGGAGGATTGAGTCCAAAGAAGACCAAAATGTGATAGGGCAGCAGAAGACGCAGTGTTGGATTTGTGAAGCCAGGTTTCGGTAATGGCGCGTAGATTGAATGAGTTAGTGATAAAAAAATCATGGAGAGAGGTCAGTTTGTTACAGACTGAGCGGGCATTCCAAAGGGCGCAAGACAAAGGGAGTCAGATTTTGGGAAGAAGAGGAATGGGAATTAGATTGTGTGCACTGCAGCTACAATGGGAGGGTAATGGGTAATGGGTGCATTGAGCATAGTTAAATGATGGAGGCCCAATGTTTAGGGATATATCTCCAGAGGTTAGGAGAAGCAGAAGGGTGAGGGAGATAATGTGGGAGTGTGATTTATTTGAAGTGATATGCTCTAGTGTCTTGGAGAATTTTTGTGTGTGTGGATTCAAAATTAGCAGGAGTTGGTGAGTGCAGTAAAAAGGAGAGGATAGCAGTGAGGGTGATATATATAAGCTGTGAGGTGGAGAAGAGGTGTGAAGGAGAGTAAGTTTAAGAATGCAGGACAGAGTTGTCAGAAGACGTGATAGAGAGTGCATGTTAGGAGGAGAAAGAGCTAAAGGGGTAAACAAGGTCACCTGTAGTTTGTGTGGTGTTATTCAAAGTATTTTCTTGTGTTCATTCGCGTTGTGCATTCGCTGAAGTGCAGAGTCAGAAGTGCTTCCACATATAGAATAGCCCCACTTTGAGAATAAGTCCCTGCTGCAAATGCAAACCCCCTGCAAATGCCTCCCCCTAAAGGTGCTTGAATTTATACTGATAGTGATGGGGGTGGGTCATTCCAAATTAGCAATCAGGAGGTAATAAATAATGGCTGACTAGGCAGAGCAAAATTCTCACTTAAAAAAACAGAACAACAGGGGCACTAGAGGTAAACAGGCCATCATTTTGGGAAAGACAAGGGACAAATGAAAGCATTGCAGTTTGGCCAGCTCTATAGATAGTTAAGTAGAAAAAAAAAACATCCCAGTATAATTAAACAGACATTAGCAAAAAGAGATAGCAAGGTTTCAATTTTTTTGGGTGGAGTTGATTCAGAGAACATACCTGAGAAGAAACAGATGACATTTCAGATGAGACATTCAGATGGTAAGTGCAGAGTCAGAAGTGCTTCCACTTATAAAATAGCCCCACTTTGAGAATAACCCCCTGCTGCAAATGCAAACCCCCTGCCCCCTGTTACCTGACAAGGCAGATGTCATTTATAGGGGAGCACCCCCTCTCGGCTTAAAGGTTTTCCCCAATATTATTAACTCCCCACTAGGCCAACTTTCTTTCACAACCTAAAAGGTTTCTATCCGTGCAAGAAATGTAGGGTCTGTAGTTTTAATATGCTGGGGAGGAATAAAGCGTTGTCCTTTACCTCTAATATTACAAACCAGCAATACTCCATTAGATCTTTTCTAACATGTGCCACCACTAATGTGGTCTACTTGTTAACGTGCATCTGCGGTAAACATTATGTGGGGAGAACCACACAGAGTTTCTCTACACCAGTGGGAGAGCATATTAAAAACATAATTGGTGGCACAAAAAAACAGTGTAGTCAAACACTATGCCCATTACCACCAGAGAGACCCAACAGGTACGCTTTTCATGGTTATAGATAGATATGTTCCTCCTTGGAGAGGTGATTAAAAAAAGCGGGGTGTAGCCAGACTTGAAACCTACTGGATTTATGAACTCCGTTCTTACTACCCATTCGAGATGAACATGGAGTGGAACATCGATGCCTTCATTAACTGTGCATGATGCCCCACTCCACTCTATTTCCCATATATGTTTTCCTCTTTCTTTTTCTTTTGGTGTATTTATGGATTTCTGAAGCTCATAATGCCCTAAGAATGTTACATTCTCTATCTAGTAATACCATATAGAAGCCTTTAATTGCCCATTTATTTATTTTATCACGGGGATGCTATTGGAGTGACATATAATGATGTTTTATACCATGTAACTATTTACTTTGGATGCCTTTTGGTATCCTAACACAAGATGGTGCCATTGGACAAATGTTCTTATATGTTTTTAACTGATCCTGGGACCCATTATTCGGGTTATGCCAGTCTGAGCCACTTGCTAGTTAGGTATATATTCAGGTCGGTATTTTCAGTTAATCAATAAGACTCCGACACCCCCAGTTTATTGAAATGAGAGATGCATATTTCAATTGATCGGTATTGTAGGGAAGTATAACCTGTTTTTGTGCACTATTTTATGTTTGCTTTCCCACATTACTTTAAAGTTTTAAATGTTAAATCTATTCTTCTGAGGGCTATGTTGTTATTGTTTATGATGAATGCGCTCTTGTGCAGCTAGATCATTACTATGCCCGCCCACTGAGAGATAGGCGTGCACTCCGCGAATCGCCTGAGCTTTTGATGAGCATTTCTTCCTGTTCTGAGTGACATGAGCGGAACTAGGTGCTCTAGGGGTGGCTGAGTAACATGTAGATTGCATTGTCCGGGCGAGGCATGGAATGCACGCCTGCGCCATCTTGATGGTGTGGCCGGATACATCCAACCACTACCATATTGGTCGAAAGCGAGACGTGGAAAGCGACGCCATCTCGGCAGCGAGAGCAGAAGCTCACGCTTGCTATTGATTTCATGAGTGTTTTGGTGGATTTTTTGAGGGGTTTCTCCCCCCAATATATACTGTGGTAATGGCACACGGCCCCCACACCCCAGACGATGTCCATTCAGACAAAACGCTTCGGGTGAATGCCATGGCAGTCTTTTAACCTTTGTATTTTGCCGACTTTTATTTATTGCTTAGGACACTGAATTTATATAAAAAGCATCCTTTTTCTCCATATGTGCCCACTCTAACCTTAGACAGTGATTTAAGAGTTCCTGCAGGTTACCTGCATTGTATTAACTGTACCGGATACAGTGGTGAAAGCTGGGGATCATCTAAGTTGATGTCACCCCACACAAGCCTGACTGATTTCCTGGTCGTATGACCATGTAAATCCAACAGTTCTGGTAAGCGTTTCACTTGTCATTCTTTGGTTGTCACAGCACCATGGAGTCACTGATCTTGATTTCATGTCACCTGTTGCACCTATTAACACATCTGGAATTTTTCCCTCTATTTTCTTTTAGCTGGGACTGTGTGTGAAAGACTTTATTCTGCCAAGCATTTAACATTTGCATATATATAATACTGCGCTATAAGGTGTCCATCAAAACAAACAAAAAACAATTGAAGGGGGGGAGGGGTCAGCAGCAGCTTTAAACCACAACAAAAGGATTATGACAAGTTTAATCTACTTAAGCTGCGCTTAACACAATAAGTTAAATAGCATACAAACTGCATATCAGATATTAAAAATACAATGATATATATCCATATACTTGTATTAAATGCTGATTGCTCTGTATCTAATGTACCATAATTACTAAACTGAAGCAACCTACAGATATTGTCATCCAATATAATAGCATAAAAAAGTATTTTGTCCAGACAATAACTTGGTGTTGATGTAGTTTATAGTTCCAAATAGTTAAAAGGTAAGAAGTCCTTGCAAGAATATTGCAACCCCACAACACAGGAAGAAAAGAACACCAGCCGTTCCAGCACACCACACAAATATATATCCTCCACCAGAGATAGTAAACTGCTCACCAGAGGGACATAGAAATCTCACTGTTGGCCAATCACCCTGCCAGGACCCTTTCTGGAGATGAGAACGTTCTTCCCTCTGGAGTCTGTCAGTTGGAAGGCTGTCACTCCACTCGTTCAGTTATGCATGGGGATATAGAAACACTCCACATAGCGTAACTCCGTTAAAATAAACATTTATTTAACATACAGATGTATGCACTTACATTTGAAGATAATAGAAATCACAGTACACTGTGTATAATAATCCGGCCGGCGGTATATCAAAACAGGTCGATGGGCGATGACGTCAGTGCGTCCTCCCTGACGTACGTTTCATCGTGAACAGACGTTGTCAAATTTACCTGAAAATCACCCAGGTGTGAATCCAGCTTAAAATCAGGGATTCTCAATTCTAGCTAAATCAGCTTTTGATATTTAAGATTGATGGGAACCTGTAAGTGCTTCACAATAGTTTTGAAACCAACTATATTTTATTAGATAATCTACACCAGGGAAATGCAATTAGCGGACCTCCAGCTGTTGCAAAACTACAAGTCCCATCATGCCTCTGCCTCTGGGTGCCATGCTTGTGGCTGTCAGAGTCTTGCTATGCCTCATAGGAATTGTAGTTCTGCAACAGCTGGAGGTCCGCTAATTGCATATCCCTGATCTACACCATTCACAAAAAAATAGAGAGAAAAAGACAAAAGATAAGAAAGGGGAGGAGATTCCTCTTTTTTCTGTTGCTTCACAATGTATTTTTACTTAGAAAATACTGTATTTGTGTTCCTTCAGTATTGCAGGAATACTCAATCCATCTGATAAAATGAATTTATATTTTGCTGGATATAGATAATCTGATTTCTGAGACTGTCAGTTTGAAGTGTATGAAGGCAAATCCACCCTGTTGTATATGTAAATCTTCAGAAAAGCCTTAAAAATCTTGGAAGAGAAGAATTCTAGGTTTCTAGTAATTATATTTAACAAGATTATTAAGCGCTCTTAGCAAAGTAATCTATAAAGTTTCAATGTTTCAGTATTAGTGGGCAAGAACCTCCATTGCCATGCATATACAGTCGAGGACGGCGTAATCTATTTATTTTTTTTAAACAATAAAAAAAAAATATCACAAGTGTATCCATGCACTTTCGCTGTAAACATGATAGGGATCCCTCTGAATTAAAATTTTGGGGCATTGAAAAACTAGCTCCAAACTGGAGGGGGGTGAATAAAGTGAGAGAAATTTCCAAATGTCAAACGAAATGAATTTATTTGGCCGACACTCTTGAACCCAGGGGTATGAACGTAGAGCTAGATGTGAATTCTTTTATTAGTAATTCATAGCAGGATTGTGTTTTGGATTATTTAAGTCATGATTATATGTCAGTGTCCTGACTCCTATATATAGATTATTAATTACTCCAAAATAATTATTATTAAATTCTTAAATTGTTATATTTGATGTATTGGGATACAGCAATACATCACCACTAGTGTTGAGCGAACCCGGACTGTAACGTTCGGGTCCGTACCGAACTTTCGGGTGTCCGTGGCACGGACCCGGACCCGGTCATTTCAAAAATCGTTCGGGTTCGGTCCGGGGTTCTGCTATTTTACTCCACGTGTTGAGAAGCTGCAGGGCAGCCAATCAACAAGTGTTTCACTGGTTTGCCCTTAGAAGCCATCACAGCCATGCCTACTAATGGCATGGCTGTGATTGGCCAGTGCATCATGTGACCCAGCCTCTTTATAAGCTGGAGTCACAGTGCTGCAGTCACATGCTCCTTGGGTTAGTGTAGGGAAAGGTAGCTGACTGCGTGAGGGACAGATTTGAGACATTTTAAGACCTGATCCTGCATCCTGAGATAGATTACTTTACTACTGCTGTCTGTGCTGTTGCTCTGAGGACAGATAGCAG
>BLSH010266952.1:51930-64414 GCA_018402905.1 Glandirana rugosa | reverse complement strand
CGTGGTACATACCTGAGTATTAAAGTTATATACATCTTAGTTCTCGGATTTAGGTTAAATTTATATATCCTAAAATTGTAAATACCCTTAGGTGTCGACCGTGGTGAGAAGTAAAGTGGAAGTGACTAATTTTTAATTTGTTATATTTACTTTAATTTTAACTTTTATTTGTTGTTTAGGTATATTTTATAGTTATTAGTAGAGTAGTAGGTATGTAAGTTACACCACTAATCTCAACTCGCTTGGAGACCTTCAAGCCCAAGACGACCAGGCAGGCTTGAAGCCCTGTTTCAGGCCCAGGCCCAGGCCTGCCTTGGGCTTGCTAGCGTGCCTGTTGCTTGGGGTAACTTTAGTTACCCCTGGGCTCCGTGCGATCGTTCGGGTTCCGTCCGGACCCGGACCCGGACTTTGTCCCGAAGTTCGGACGGACCAGCAGAACCCGAACTTCCAGAGGTTCGCTCAACTCTAATCACCACATTGAATGTATGGATGATGAGATGATTATTGATATTTTATATGGATTTGTTGTTTATTTTCAATTTTAATTTCATTTATATTGTTTAATTTTTAATCAGTGAAGGTGAAATGAAGAGTGGTGCCAGCTGTGGATTCCCATAAATGTTAAAATCCTATATATTTAAATTGGATTTAGGCTCTTGATTCTACATATATTGAAATTATGAGTCCATACATGGTGCGATCCCATTCAATCTCATGGATAGTTTTAACATGTTGTCAGATAAATTCTGCTCACGGTCTTTGCCTTTTAATTATCATCAAGTGATCGCACTGCACTAGGAAAATGCCTGTGTGATTTAGTCAAGGGGGCGACCTATGAGGTTGTTCTCAGCCGGCAAGCGCTTGATTGATATAGAGTTTAACTTTCTTATGTATAGGCAATAAAGTTGATCCCAAAGGGCTAAGCCTGGGAGTAGTTGCTCCATAAAAGAGTTGTACCGCACAGTGTGGCCACGCCCTCAGATTAAGTGATGACAAAACGCGTCCGCGTGTGACCATACGGCAACTCTGACAGACCGACAGCTGAAGTGTACCTCACCCGGGAACATCGCTGGTCGGTAGTTACTGCAGGCGGTGAGAGGGACCATCTTCGGTCTATGCCACATATACAGTTGTATATATCACGCTGATTTTATTGTTTTAATATGAGTGAGTACCCCGGAGGGGGGCATGGTATTCGTGTATTGTTTTGAATAAACTTTTAAAGGATAATGCACTATGTTAGCTCCATTTGTTGAAGGGAATATATATATATATGCTGATGGTGGATGCTGCATACGGGTATAAGGATTGAAGAGCTTATTGTTTTAAACCACAATAGTTTGGAGGCATCGTTATATGATTATGTTCATGATATTCTTTACTATCCGGTGAGTCTCCCCATATAGGGGGAAAGCCCCTTTTTTCATGCGGTGTGGTGGTGGATAAAGCTCTGAAGACCATATGAACACATGAATTCAATGATTGATTGAGCACTCCTTGGACTTTTTAAATGACTGTTTTTATTTATGTTATATTGCCGGCATCATGTCAGTGATGTTTTGGCGCTGCTATATTCAGTTGATTGTTTTTAATGATTTTCTGAACTTTGTGCTAGTTTTTATACTCATTAATAGCAGCAGCTGTGGCTAACATCTCCACTCCTGAAGTTGAGGTGGTAGATTCATTGACTGGCGTTCATTTAAGCACTGATTCACCATATTGATTGCTCTTCAGAGGGAGCAGTAATTTGGTCCATGATAATAAAAAAAAATTATTATTACCAGGAACAATAATGATATTTAATTCAAGTTTTTTTATGGATTCTGGAAGATCATTTTTTTCCAAATGATTGACCTTTACTTGACGGATGCCATTTGATTTTGGTAGCATATCAATATAATATCAAAATATATATCTTTTGAGTAGTGTAATTATCCTAAAAATCCGAGTGCCTTTTCTACTTAACTCCATGACACTTTGAGTAAAATGTTATTTTCATAGATTGGCAAAATTGCGTTTCAGTTGTTAAAACTTGTATTTCGTATGAATAGATATTGTATTTACTTAATGATAGTCACTGATTCCTAACCATCCTCCATCTCCATCATCAATCCATAATATTTGAATTGAGACCTTTTGTGGATTAGAAACACTTTCATTTGAAGGTTCATTTTTAAGGGACTCACCACCGGAAGACTCTGTTTTAGCTTATCTACTGTCCAGGGCTATTTTATTGTCACTAGACCTCAGCAGTTATCTGCACCTTTTTAATCATACACTTGACTATACATATTGGCATAATGTACTGTTTTATTACTACTTATGGTGTCATTCTCTAATTACCTAGTGCATTTGAGGCAAAGCCTCTCAGATGAAACAATAGAAAAAGAAAAGATTAAAACTCACGCTCAATGTATGGGCCTGCAGCACTTAGAAATGTCTGAATACAGGACATAAAAAAAATGAGATAAAACAAAATAGGTGCCCTTTAATTGCAATCACAAAGTGAAACAAAACCAAAAAACATGAATAATAAGAGAAAAGCATAAATGCATATGTGCCAAAAAGTCCACAAATTATATCAAAAGTTCACCAGTGACTCAAGGTGCTTTAAGTGACATTCAAACAAATATAAGCACTTCTGGTGTACAGGTGCCAATGCCCCAGATGTAGCAGTGTAAGAGGGGAAGAGGGTACTCCAGCTATACTCCCCTATGAGGTTATTACATACTATCTATATGTCAACTGTCCAATTATTATAGGGCTGGGATCTCACCTCTCTGAGTCAAATACACAAAAGACTACAGGCTTACACCTAGGGCCAATCAATAGAGATCAATAATTAATTTCCTCAAATCAAGTAAATAAAAGACTGTATTCTTACTCCTCAGAGCCAATTAAGATACCCCATCAGTGCAGACTCCAGTAAGGTGGCCGCCAGGTCTCCACTGTGCCACTTGGACATGTGAGTTGGGTCTTTTGAGCACTGTAATTCTTTCTCTTTTGTAGTAATGTGGACTGTAGTATCTTAATTGGCTGTGAGGAGCCAGATCACAGCCTTGTATTTACTTGATTTGGGGAAATGAATTGTTGAAATATATTGATGGCCCTAGGTGTAAGGCAGGCTATTGTCTTCTCAGCAGGAACTGGCTAAGATTCAGACCGTATATGGACAGGCTGAATGTACCAAGCTGATTGATCAATCAACTTGGGTACAACCAGCATCTCGAGTTTTACCTATGATTATCGCTAGCGGCTACTATAGCCGCTGGCAATAACCATTGTCTTCTCCTGGTGGGGATAGCTTCCATCGCCAGGAGAAGACAATTACCCGGCAGGAGATAGTATGCAGTAACTAATTATGGAAGAATAGCTGGATTGCACTCTTCTCCTTTCATACTGCTCAAATTAGTTTTTCAGCTATAAGCAAGACATGACCTTTTTTGAGGTACACTTCAAAGCTGGATTTGCAATTTTGAGATCCTTTGTCCTGAATTAACACTCATCGCATTAAGCCAGCCCATTCATTATGGGATATGGGCATACAAGGGATCAAAAATACACATGTCCCTTTTTTATCAAGGCAGCATATCACAACATGTTATGTGGGTGATATACAAAAAGGGGGTTTTTTTTGGGACTTTAAATGAGACACACGGGTTGTAAAAAACATGCGTTTTTATTGAGGCAACTTTCATCGAGGTAGTACTGTAGACAATCCATACATCTCTTAATACATATATTGGGCACATTGCCTCTACTATATATTTTGGGCACATTGCCTCTACTAAAAAATGTAACATATGAACTGGAAACTAATACATAATTCACAAATGATGAAAATTGGCTCCATACAATACAATCTCTGCGGCATAAGACAACTTGAATAATAATTAATACAGCATATATCAGCTCTATGCGTTTCGTGAAGTTATGATCCACTCATCAGGAGCATGCACGTATAGGCAACTGTAATTAATGAAAAATGGAAATAAAAAAAAAAAAAACAACGTTGGGAATGAGTATGTTGTTTACCATATTTGCTGCATGGAGCGATGCCAATGACGATCCGGACACACCCCACTAGGGGGTATCCCCTGGGGGGAGCTGAGATGGGGGGGTTTTGGCACATGAACCCCAAAAGGACCACATCCAAAGACCAGAAAGGATCTGCTACTGGGTCTCTGTTGTTTGCCTGTTTGCTGCAGTTGTTGGGTCATCTGATCCGGCCTCGGAGGCCAAGTTGGCTACCATCCCCCCCGGGAGCTGCGAAGCCCTTTTGCAGGCTCTCCTCTCCTCCCCCCCCCACTCCTGAGGGGATGTGGACGGTCTTGCTTGGAGCGTCGGCGCCATGCTTTACACACTACAGGCTATGCATTCCCTTTGGAGCGCTGCCTCTCTGGTGTGCTTTCCATCGGGCGGCAGCATGGAGGTACAGATGGTCGGTGCCGACATTGGGCGATCCATCGCCCAATGCTCTGGCACCGCCTCTTCCAGCAGCCTATGCCTGCATGACGCTGATGTGGGTGTGGCAGCTATGCCCTATATAGTTCCACCTTTCACTCACCTCATGTTTCAGCTGGACACACCATACCTCTCTGCACACCATCCCCAACCAGTGACTGGGCACTTTACAGGTATAGGGATCCTCTTTTGTTACTTTGTCATCATGCTATCTGGTCACTATCTTGGCTTTCCTTCCCCTTGGTTCACGTGGTGTCCTGTCTTGGTTCTCCCCTCATTCCTTTCTGTCCTATTGCTATAGGGCTATTTATATTTATATTCATCATATCACTTATTTCCACAGAAGCCTCCCACGTGGGTCAGCTTCCCTGGTCATCATACACGTCCCTCTATTATGCTTTTTGGTCTCTAGATGTGGTCCTTTTGGGGTTCGTGTGCCAAACCCCCCCATCTCAGCTCCCCCCAGGGGATGCTCCCTAGTGGGGTGTGTCGGGATCGTCATTGGCATCACTCCATGCAGCAAATATGGTAAACAGCATACTCATTCCCAACCTTGTTTTTTTTTTTTTTTTATATTTCCATTTTTCATTATTTACAGTTGCCTATACATGCATGCTCCTGATGAGTGGATCATAACTTCACAAAACGCGTAGAGCCGATATATGCCGTATTAATTATTATTCAAGTTGTCTTATGCTGCAGAGATTGTATTGTATGGAGCCAATTTTCATCATTTGTGAATTATGTATTAGTTTCCAGTTCATATGTTACATTTTTTAGTAGAGGCAATGTGCCCAAAATATATAGTAGAGGCAATGTGCCCAATATATGTATTAAGAGATGTATGGATTATCTACAGTACTACCTCGATGAAAGTTGCCTCAAAAAAAACGCATGTTTTTTACAACCCGTGTGTCTCATTTAAAGTCCCAAAAAAAAAACCCTTTTTGTATATCACCCAACCCGGGATGGAAGCTGATGGCCATTGTGACCACTGCTTCATTTAAAGTCCCATTTTGTGACCTCTTTAATTATCACACAAACCAGGGATGGAGGCACACGGGTTAATTTTTACTGGTTTCAATAACACTATCAGACCCTTTTGGATCTGCTACTGGGTCTCTGTTGTTTGCCTGTTTGCTGCAGTTGTTGGGTCATCTGATCCGGCCTCGGAGGCCAAGTTGGCTACCATCCCACCCCGGGAGCTGTGACGCCCTTCTGCAGGCTCTCCTCTCCTCCACCCCCCACCCCTGGGGGGATGTGGACGGCCTTGCTTGGGGCGTCGGCGCCATGCTTTACACACTACAGGCTATGCATTCCCTTTGGAGCGCTGCCTCTCTGGGGTGCTTTCCATCGGGCGGCAGCATGGAGGTACAGATGGTCGGCGCCGACATTGGGTGATCCATCGCCCAATCCTCTGGCACCGCCTCTCCCAGCAGCCTATGCCTGCATGACGCTGATGTGGGTGTGGTGGCTATGCCCCATATAGTTCCACCTCCCACTGACCTCATGTTTCAGCTGGACACACACCATACCTCTCTGCACAACATCCCCAACCAGTCACTGGGCACTTTACAGGTATAGGGATCCTCTTTTGTTACTTTGTAATCATGCTATCTGGTCACTATCTTGGCTTTCCTTCCCCTTGGTTCACGTGGTGTCCTGTCTTGGTTCTCCCCTTCCCTCATTCCTTTCTGTCCTATTGCTATAGGGCTATTTATATTTATATTCATTATATCACTTATTTCCACAGAAGCCTCCCACATGGGTCAGCTTCCCCGGTCATCATACACGTCCCTCTATTATGCTTTCTGGTCTTTGGATGTGGTCCTTTTGGGGTTCATGTGCCAAACCCCCCCATCTCAGCTCCCCCCCAGTGGGGTGCGTCCAGATCGTCATTGGCATCGCTCCATGCAGCAAATATGGTAAACAACATACTCATTCCCAACTTTGTTTTTTTTTTTTTAATATTTCCATTTTTCGTTAATCACAGTTGCCTATACGTGCATGCTCTTGATGAGTGGATCATAAATTTACCAAACGCATAGAGCCGATATATGCCGTATTAATTATTATTCAAGTTGTCTTATGCTGCAGAGATTGTATTGTATGGAGTCAATTTTCATCATTTGTGAATTATGTATTAGTTTCCAGTTCATATGTTACATTTTTTAGTAGAGGCAATGTGCCCAAAATATATAGTAGAGGCAATGTGCCCAATATGTGTATTAAGAGATGTATGGATTGTCTACAGTACTACCTCGATGAAAGTTGCCTCAATTAAAACGCATGTTTTTTACAACCCGTGTGTCTCATTTAAAGTCCCCAAAAAAAATAACCTTTTTGTATATCACCCAACCCGGGATGGAAGCTGATGGCCATTGTGACCACTGCTTCATTTAAAGTCCCATTTTTTGACCTCTTATGTGGGTAATTGTGACCAATGGTGCATTGGGCTTTGCCATCTAATGTATAGTGCATTGGGGTGCCATTAAATGGAACTGCAATGCAGAGCAAGTGTGTTGCCGTGCCTTACGCAAGTCTGAATGGGCATAAGGTTTACTTCTTTAATTATTCTTGAATCAAGTATTTTTATTTAGAATTTTCCAAAGAAAACAATACAAACTTTTTCAACAAAAGCAAACTATTGCAAAATTTAGAAAGAAAAAAAGAATCTCGACTTGCATAATACTAGGCACTATGAGATCCTAAAAAGGGAAGCAAAAATCAAATCTTACATCTTGCATTTTTAAGACATAAGGCAAAATTGGCTATTTTATCTTAAGCACGTCACTGACATGCAGTATACTTTTTAATAATATTGATGTTATATGTAAAGCCCCTTATGGGGCAGTAATACCTTTATAATTCCAAAACAGAAGTGTCAAGCATACTTAAACCCTCTGTGGAAATAAAGGAGGACTCAGTGGAGGATATTACAAATTTTGTAAAAAATGTTTAATAAGCTACCTCTATGCTTGTAAGTTAGCTTTTCCCGTTTCAAGTTAGAGTTCACCATATCTTTCAGAGCATAGCAGGGGAGGGAGAAAGCCACCACTAATATTATTTTCTGAGCAATATACTGACTCTAGTCCATAATTTACTAAATTCAATGGACAATGTTTCTTCTTGGGGTATTGCCCAAATGAGCACATTTAGGGTCAAGGGGGCATGAATAGAGCATATACTGTTAAGAGTCTGAAATATACCAGCCAGCCCGATAATGATAACGTTTTGGACACCACCTTAACATATAGACCAAAGTCCCTGTATTCACCTAACATCATGGACAATTAGGTGATTCTGACCTGCCCCAAGTATGGAGACGGTGTGGTGTGTAAGGAGCTCTTTTCAGGATGAACAATTGCATTTAGCACTGTGATGGGGAGAAGGGAACTGATGGAATGAGCTCCAAGGCCTGTTGCCATTGATTTTCCTCAAAAGGGCCCAGGTCCTCCTCCCACTGACCACTACACTTCAAATGTATCTGTTCACTGTGCAGCTGTGTGCAAGGCAGAATATAAACAACCAATTAGTCCCTTTACTGGACATGGATATTGCCATATCAAGGACAGTAGATGGATTATATGTTAAAGGGAAGGAAGCAGCCTGGCTTTGTAAAGCGTGGCGGGGCTGTATTGAAAAAAACATTTTATGGGAGAAGCAATGCCAGTGAATTAGTGAAAGACAACAGAACATCCTCCTTATATAACTGGTCTAGGTGGGTAATACTCACCTGTCTCCAGGCATCAAAGTCCTTAAGTTTGGTAAGTTCATATAAGCACCATTATTCCACACTGGTGTATACTGCTTATATCCTACATGAGATGTCTGAACCCTAACAGATTCCCACAATTTGTGGAACAGGAAAAATGTTGGAAACCTACATTGAACATAAAAATGGCCTGATACTAAGAGTTCCATTGGGGAGCCTCATGGATTTGAGAAAGAATAATACATTGGATGGGGTCCTCCTTATTAATGACCTGCCAACCATAAGTGTGCTGTAATTGGAAAGCCATATAGTACAATTTAGCATTAGGAATCACCAGGCCCACTCAGTCTTTAGGAAGTTGAAGAGTGCTAAGCTTTATTCTACAGTGGCCACGTTTCCATATTAGGTCCAGCAATAGTGAGTCGATACCTCTAAATATCTTCTGTGGGAGCCACACAGGCCAATTATGTAGCAAGTATAAGAACTGTGGCATCCAAATCATCTTGATTAAGTTAGTCCTGCAAATAATTGATAGAGGTAACTTACACTAAGTTCTCCCTGTCTGCCTGAGCTGGGTAAGAAGAGGGTCTATGTTTTGGGACACATAATCTATTACTCGAGGCATAACCTGTACCCCTAAATATTTGAAAGCGGGGACAATAGAAATGAGTGATGCTTAGGGGGTGTCAGATCATCTGGCAATGGGTCAAGTGGCATCGATACTGATTTGTCCCAGTTTATGGTGAACCCTGAAAATGAACCATACTTGTAAATAAGGGACATAGTAGCCACCAAGAAATGTCCCCCAAAAATAATAGTGAATTGTATGCATAGAGGGCAAGTTTGTCTTCCCCCACCTTTCCTGCAAAATCCTACTATTTCTGCGGACTGCCTAATCGCTGCTGCTAATGGCTCTAATACCAGGGCAAATAGGAGGGGTGACAATGGGCACTCCTGCCTAGTGCTGCGGTGTAATGAGGAAGGATCCATTATTACATGTCCATTTACTTGTACTATGGCAATGGTAGAGGAGTAAAGAAGCTTAATCCAGTGCAGGTCAAAGCAAAATTTTTGTAATACATGCCATACAAAGTCCGGCTCAATGATGTTGAATGCTTTGGCTAAAGTCACAGAATTGCAATATTACCAGTATTTTCAGTGGGAACTTGAAGGTTAAGAAACCATCTTCTAATGTTAAAGCGGAGCTCCACCCAAAAGGGGAAGCTCCACTTATCTGTCTCCTCCCCCCTCCCGCCGCCACATTTGGCATCTTTTGAGGGGGGAACGGGTACCTGGTTTAGAAGGGTACCTGCTCCCAATTCTGACTGAGTTTGCCACACCCCCTCCTCCTTCCTCCTCAGCCAGCCCAATTATGCACATGTGCCTTAAGGAACTGTCTGTGAAGCTGCACAGCTTCACTGCTGGTTTCCCTGTAGTGGAGATGGCGGTGGCAGTACCCGATTGAAAAATCAGCTCGGGTAGATTCCTGGACAGGTAAGTGTCCTAATATTAAAAGTCACCTGCAACAGTATTTGTAGCTGCTGACTATTATTTTTTTCTGCAGGAGCCAGGAGCTCCTCTTTATGTTTAGCAGACCTGTTTGAAATAAAGTCTGATTGGTCTGGTGGATTAAGGATTCCATATATTTTGAAAGAGGGATAGCCAACATTTTAGCCAGAAGCTTAACATCCAAGGTTAACAAGGATATCTGATGGTAAGAATCCAGGTGTATAGGGTTTTTACCAGGCTTCAATAGCACTATAATTACAGCCTCGTTCATAGAAGCCAGCAGAGCTCCCAACTCAGATTCTGTATTAAATACCTCTAATAGTTCTGGGAGCAAAACTCCCCCATATGTCATATAAATCTCTCCTGGCAGCCTGTCAGAACCTGGAGCTTTACAATTTGTAAACCCTACTGCAGCTGCTTTATTTTCTCAAGCTTAAAAGGGGAATCTAGAGCAACTCTAGCGAACTTTCGAACATCGCAAACGTTTCCGAACGGACCACATTGAAGTCTATGGCACCCAAACGGGAAAAATGAAAGTGCTAATTTTAAAGGCTTATATGCAAGTAATTGAACATTCAAATGGTATGGGGGTCCCGGTACTGCCCTGGGGGACATGTATTAAAGAAAACAAGGTTGTAAAAAACAGCATTTTAAAATGAGCAGTGATTTACTGGTGCTTAAAGTGAAACCATAAAAATGAGAAATAACAATCAAAATGAAAAATTCCTTTAAATATAGTCCCTGGGGGTCCCCTTAGTTTGCCTGTATAGCGGTGCATCTGTTCCATGTATAGAACCTGCTACAACAATAATGGCATGTATAAAGCCAAAAAATCACATTTTCCCTGCAAGCTTTCTTGATTTTGTAAACAGTGGCTCGGGAAGCCAGTCTGTATGATGAGGCCACAATTTAGTGCTCTCGGAACAAGATTAGAGATTTTTTGTATAAATTCTGGTGTCTCTTTTGCAGACTTTAGATAGAAGTAACAGGCGCAGAAAAATTGGTCTCTGGGTGTCGGTGGTGCCTTCACACCTTAACCCTATAGAGGTACTCTTGGTGAAAGCAAGAATTGGCTTTGCTGTCAAAAATTGAAATGATATGCACCTGTCAAACAGTTGTGGAAAAAATGGCCCTTGGGTGTTAATTGTGCCCATGAAATCTACTCCAAAAAATTACTTCCAGATGAAATCAACACCCACAAAGCTAGGCAGCCAAGACAGTCTGTCACAAGTTAGCCTGCAGTTTCCTGCTTGTGTATTCTTACCTTCTTTCTGCAGTGCTTCTCTACCCTGATTCCTTTCACATGTGTGGTTTGGCTGTGCTCACATATGGGCATCATCTGCTATTCTGTGAGCTTTTATTTCCTTCACTTCTGTCACTTCCTGGCCTGCCTCCTAGCTTGCTTGCCTATATAAGACATGCTCAGTGTAACCTACATTGCCTGAGTAACTTCACAGTTCTCTGTGCTCCTGGTTGCTTGTCACTTGTTTATACTGTGTCTGACTACCCATGTACCAACCCTGCCTTTGTTTACCTTCTGCACTTGTTTACTACCTGCCCTGACCTTGGCTTGTCTCCTGGATTTCCTTTTATCTGCTGCATGTACTCTGCCCACGCGACTGGTCTCCAAATCCTCAGCTGGGCATACCTGGTGGCCGCGACCTGGTTCCAGCTTGCTGCAAATCCATCCCCACCATCAAGGGCTCTGGTGAAGAAGCAGGCTGGGGCTTAGACTCCTTGCCAGGGTACCCTGAGTTAGCGATCTACAAGGGCTCACTACCACAGACGCTTGACAGTTTGCTAAGGCCATAAGCTCCTCAGAGACACTGTAGCCTCTTCTTTATCAACTTCTGTGTTTGGTGCAGAGTGTTGACATCCAGCAGGCCTATCAAGAATGGCTTATGCAGTGTCTGCAGGAACTTTCCTCCCATTTGGATCAGCTGCAGGTTGTGCCCACTTCCTCACCCTCTGTCTCGGCTCATGTTTCGGTTCCTGCTGCTCCAGCTCCTGCGGTCCCTCCAGTGGAGGGCAATCCTTCAAAACTCCAGTTGCCTCTGCCACCTCACTTTTATGGTGACCCTAAAGCTTGTCGGGCTTCATCAATCAGTGCTTGATCCACTTCAAGCCAGCCATGGTTTTCCCAAGGATCATTCCAAGGTTGCATACATGATTTCACTCCTTTCGGGAGATGCTCTGGCTTGTGCATTGCCACTGTGGGAGTGTCAAGATCCTACTGATTCCAGTCTCTCTGCCTTCCTAAAAGCTTTCCATAACACCTTTGATGTGCCTGGCAGGGCCTCATCTGCTTCCACAGCTCTTCTCAGCTTCATCAAGGAAAGATGACGGTCAATATACAGTTCAGTTTTGCACCTTGGCTTCACAACTGGCATGGAATAATGAGGCCCTTTCTATAACCCTTTGGCAGGGGCTAGAAGACTGTATTAAGGATGAACTAGCTGGCAGAATTATACCTACCACCCTGGATGACTTGATTGCCCTTAGCATCCAAATTGATGTACGCTTCCAGGAGCGAGATCAGGAAAGGACTGGTCCATGTCATCCCCCCCAGTGGGTCGTTTTGCTTCTGCTGACCAGAGATGGGTATTATGAATATCTTTTTTAATATCATTTGGCTTGTGCAATGCCCCAGCCATCTTCCAGAACTTTGTTAATTACATTTTTTCTGATCTCTTATATGTTTGGGTCATTGTGTATCTGGATGACATACTCATATTTATCCAGATTTGAACACTCATCATCAGCAGGTATGTCTGGTTCTTCTACATGTCTTTTTTA
>BLSH010266952.1:24413-37404 GCA_018402905.1 Glandirana rugosa | reverse complement strand
AAGCTCTCTCTCTGTCTCTGCTCCCCCTCCCCTCCCAACTGTTTTACTTTTGCAATTGTTCTATTTGCTAGCTTTTAAAAATATATTTCTATTTGTTAGTTTTTAATAACATCTCACACCACCCCTTTCTTATCTATGTATAACATATCATGTAATAATACATTTTGTCAGAACGGACATTTTAAACACAGAGATTTTGTCCTGTGAATCTGTTCCTGCAATTGCAAAACTAACTTTTATTTTTAGAGTCACAGCCAGAAATTTACCATAACAATTTGGCGAGCCAGCCAGGGGTTGGCAGAGTCTCCAGAAGGAACCAACTTTGATCTGGATCATTGGGAATGCAGACCTCTAAATGCTGGTTAGATAAGCTGTCCTTAAGCTTGCTATATTTCCTGCCTTTCCTATGTATCCTATCTGTCATTTTTCAGGGGAACCAGACCTTTCTGGTTGGGTAACGTGTGTGTGAATGTGTTTGTGTCCCCCTTCACAGGTTGGACTGTGTGTGGATAGGGATAAACCTCTGCAGTTCCCAGCGTTGACTCCTTGTGGGCGGCCTGGGTCAGAGGCGCATGGTAGGGACAGATAAAACCCACAGAGAAGAGTAGAGATGAGGAGGGTCTCTTAGTGAGTGTTTTGTCTATTGTCATAAACCCCTTCTATCCATGTAGATAAGTAGAGACTATTCTTGTAAATCTACAGATATGCTGTACTATTTGTTTTAGATGCAAGAGGGTATAGGCACAAGTAGAGAAGAGAAAAGACTGGCCAGTGGGTGAGAGACCCTCAGAAAATGCCCAGCGCAAGATGAGCACTAACGAATATATGAACTGAACTTATGCTTCATCCTATACTGAGACCCTAGATAAATGGGTAGAATGGACAAAAGGAACAACCAAACCTTTAGAATCTGAAGGGACTTTTTATTTTTAAGTATGACAAACTTTTCTGCGCGATTATGGCCCACTACTGTGCAGTGAAGGAACGTGGAGAATAGCGTGCACATGGGAGACAGAAGCTAAATTAGCAAATGAAACTGGCTTGACGGAGATGTTTAATAAAGGTACTGCCCACATTTACTACGTTTGGCCAGAAGACTCTGTAGAGCCTTATATGGCTTCCAGTTTGGCTTTAAGAGATCCATCAACAAAAGCACAAGAATCAGATTACATGAAACACACAAAAAATGACCTTGGCAATACAGTAGTGAGCAGAGGTTTAACAGCCCCATATCAACCTAGAAAGAGAGATTTGGCTTGTATCTTAGAAACAGATGATTGGCATAAATAAAAAAACAGATATGCAAAATTAGATGTGAACTTAAGGCTTTGGCCAGAGAGAGAGAAAGAGAGATAGAGTCTGAACTGCCGGGGCAAACCATAATTTCCAAGTTGTGGCAGCAAGATGAAGAGAGAAGGAAGGGAGAGTCCACCCCTTCTGCCCCTGTCACTGAGCAATCTGTTACAGTTTATCCTGTCAGAACCCAACTCAGTTTTATAGGTAATGCTGTTGACAGTAAGTCCCAAATTAAATGGCATGTACCCTTTAGTCCCCAAAAAATGAGAGCCATATTAGAGGGACTGGGAGATCCTAGAAAGAATCCAATTGGGTTTGCAAACAAACTTAGTGCTGCATAGGAACCATACAAGGCTTCTGCTACTGACATTCATCATCATTCATCAGCTTCATATTAAAGCAGCGGGAAGCAACATTTCAGGCTACATATTTAACCAGTTACCAACCATCCGCCGTGGCTTGATGGTGGCAACTTGGCTCGTTATTGCAAACCGCTGTCACCTGATGGCGGCTGCGAGATCATGCTCACTGTGCTCTGGGGGAGCCAAGGAGTGGGAAGGGTGGGCTCGATCTCTGCCGGCTACCCGCGATCACCCCCCCAGAGTGACAGAACGGGGGTCTGTTTATGTAAACATGGATCTCCGTTCTGACAGAGGGGGAAGGGATGTGATCGCAGGCTTCCTGTATATGGGACCCGTGATCAATCTCCTCCATCAGCCAGCCCAGCCCCCATACAGTTAGAACACACTGAGGGAACACAGGTAACCCTTTGAGTGCCCACTGCAGGTTAACCCCTTCACTCTAATGACATTTACACAGTAATCAATGCATTTTCATAGCATTGATCACTGTATAAATGCCAATGGTCCCAAAAAAGTGTCAAAATGGTCGACATGGTCTGACATGTCCGCCACAATATCACAGTCTAGGTAAAAATCGCAGATCACCGCCATTACTGGTAAAAAATTAAAAAAATAAAAACCCCATAAATTAATACTCATCATTTGTAAATGCAGCAACTTTTGTGCAAACCAGTCAATAAACGCCGATTGCAATTTTTTTTTACAAAAAATATGAGAAAGAATGTAAATCGGCCAAAATCGATGAAAAAAAATAGTTTTTTTATTGTTTATTTTTTTTGGATATGTATTATAGCAAAAAGTAAGAAATTATGTTTTATTTGCAAAATTGTCGCTATTCTTTTGTCTTGATAAAATGATTAATGGAAGGAAGGTTTGTGAAAAAATGAAGGAAAAATTGCCCCAAATATATGGACAAACCAGACATGCTGAATTCATGAATGCTAAGCAAGGGAAGGAGGAAGCCGCATGGGCTTATTGGAGGCGGTTAAGTGATATGGCAGAGGAAGCAGGCCTTAAAATAGAGGAAGAAAAGAAGGGGAAAACTGCAAGTCCATCTACACAACTGGTGAAACAAAGGTTTCTTGATGGTTTAATACCCCAGTTGAAAGAAAAGTTGCTCACGGCAAGGCCTGAGGCAGGCAATATGTCTACTCAAGACCTCCTGCCTATCCTGTTATCCATAGAGAACAGGATTAACCATAAAGGCAGCAAACCCAAAGTTATGTACATGGGGAAGCAGAGGGGAAAAGGAAGAGGCAAAGGCAATTTCAAAAATCATGGCAATCAGGGACCAATCATATGCTACAATTGTAATGGGGAAGGATACATAGCCAAATTCTGCCATCTTCCTGACCGTAGACTGGAAAGGAGCTTAGAGGCACCTCATGCTCATCCCAATTCTCTGCCAAAAGCAGTGGATCAGGCATAGGAAAATGGCATGCCAGTGTCGATCATGTTAAATGGGGAAGACAAGTACCGAGGCCAGAGTAAAAGTATTTTTACAAGAACACCCCTATCCTGGAAGATAAACAGAATTAACCTGTTTAATCGATACTGGTGCAAGCCAAAGTGTGTTTAATATAGAGGATTATTATCTGAAAATGTTATCTCTGGTGTTGGCCTAACTGGGACCTCTACTGATTTGGTTGAGTCCAAGCCACTTAAACTCAGGCTAGGACAGCAAACAGAAATTGTCACTAAAGTGTTTCAGACACAGTTCCTATCAATCTTTTAGGAGCTGACATTTTGAACCAAATGTTGGCAAGCATAGACTACACTCCTACAGGTGTCCAAGTGGTCAGTAGTCTGTCAGGAGAAGTTTTAAATTCTGCCTGTGGAGTATTTTTAATCCAAGACTCCATTCCGCCATTTGCACCAGGGTTGGAAGTGATTCCCATTGATTTATGGGCCACCAGCAAATATGGCGCAGGTCTGCTGGACTGCACCCCAGTTATGATAAAAATAAAAGCAGGAGCCCACAGATTAAACAGTAGTATTGCTCAGACTGAGGAGATAAAGAATCATATCACTCAACTGAAAACAGCAGGGGTTGTTGCACCAATTAAGTCCCAAGCCAATACAACCCTGTTCCCAATTGCAAAGAAGCCAGACAAGAAGGGTAGGCAAGTGACACAACACATGGTGCATGATTTGTGAACCATTAACAATATAATTGAAGCAGACACCCCAATTGTGCCCAACCCCCGCACTTTACTTAGTGGAATACCTGCCTCTAGCACCTGCTTTACAGCGATTAAACTTGCAAATGCTTTTTTTTTGTGCCCCTACTCCCAGATTGCTGGCACCTTATTTAATTTACCCATGATGCCCAAAAGTTAGCATGGACAAGATTGCCTCAAGGCTGTGTGAGTAGCCCCTCTGAATATAATACTGTGTTAAAGCAAGTATTGGTCCACTGGTCCCCCTCAAACATAAACACAGTTTTGCTTCAGTACATAGATGATTTGCTTATTTGTTCTGATATGAAGGACATTTGTAGCAGAGAAACAGTAAACCTTCTCATGTTTCTCTATAACAGTAACAACAAAGCCAGCAAGGAGAAGCTACAAAGCTACAATACTGTCAAGAGAAAGTGATCTTCCTGGGTCACTGCATTTCACATGGAATCCGTAACCTAACCCCAGATTGAGTTAAAACTCTACAAAAATTTGAAAAGCCAAGAAATGTACGGCAACTATGTGCCTTCCTGGCGTCAGTGGGATATTGTAGGGACTGTATTCTAAATGCATGAGAACTTATGGCCCCTCTATATGAGGCTAAAGCTACAAACCAAGTCAATGGATTTGCTGCGGGTGTACTCACCCAGCTACATGAAGACAAACAGAGGCCTATGATGTATGTATCAGCCTTCTTAGACCCTGTCATCAAAGGCTCCTTCAGTTGTATGCGTGCCATAGCAGCCTGCATTTTGCTGCTAGACAAAGTAACTGAGCTTGTACTAGATTCTGCTCTGACCCTGTATGTGCCACATGCAGTACAGGAAATCATTAATCAAGCAAATACCAGACATGTGTCTGCCAGTAGATTTGACAAGTACCAGTCTGCTCTTTTTACTCCATCAAATTTAACAATCAAGTGATGTGTTACGTTAAATCCGGCTACTCTTCTTCCTACAACTGATGAGGAAGATGCAACAAATGGTACTGATGCAGAACCTGAGAGTTTTTCTCATGATTGTATGGCTCTGATGGAGGTAGAAAGGGCCTCTGTCACCCCAGCAAAAGATTAGCCTTTATCAGATTGTGACATACACCTATTCGTAGATAGTTCCAGATTTTACACTGATAATGGTCAGCCACACACAGGGTTTGCTGTAACCACAGTAGAGACAGACAAATTGGGCAGCACTCCACGGATAAATATGAAGAAGCTTTCAGTTTATTGTGTCAGGCAATGCAGGTACAGGTAAATGCAGGTAGATGCGTTTCACTCGTCAATGGCGCGCTTAATCATTACAAAGAATACAGTGCTAATACTCAACCTCTTATAGTGGTGCTCATACAAAGCACCGCCCACTCAGGTGAGTAAGATTATCTTGTGAGTATACTGATTACAATTAAAAACATTTAATATAGATCTATTTGTTTAAGAAGATTTCTACACAATGGATCCCCAATGTAGTCCACTGAAAGTAACCACTCACAGAACAATTCAAAACAAATGAAAATAAAATTGCCTGACACAATAAACTGCAAGCTACTTCATATGTATCCGTGGAGTGCTGCCCAATTTGTCTGTCTCTACTGGCGAGCCGAGGCAAGCACCCGGATCTACATACAGGTGTTTGAATCTTTCTTATGCTTTGCTGTAACCACTACAGACACTATTTTACATCAAGAAGCCTTGACACCCCAGATGTCAACACAGGAAGCTGAGTTGTGTGCTGTAGTTAAAGCATGTCAACTCCAAGAGAATCAAAGGGGAAATGTTTACACTGACAGCAAATATGCATTTGGAATAGCGCATGGTTTTGGGCCTATTTGGAAAGCACATTTGGAAAGCACAGAACTTTCTGACTAGTGCAGGGAAGCCAGTGAGATATGCAAAACTCATAGAGCGGCTATTTGAGGCCTTCCAGAAACCAGCAGAAATTGCAATCTTGAAGGTAAAAGGACATGCATGGGGAAATGACATGACAGTCAGAGGAAATGCTTTGGCGGACCAAGCAAAGGATGCTGCCCTTATGTCATTTGCAGTCACACCCACTGTAGGGGTTGTCCAGGTAGCGGGGACAGATACCCCTTATCAGACACAATGGGATATAGAAACTTTAATTCAGTTGCAGAACTGGGCCCCTGATGAAAAGAAGGATAAGGGGATCAAATGTAATGCTACCCAAAATCAGCAGGGCCTGTGGAGCGCTAACAACAGGTGGTGTCTACCCAGGAGTTTGTACCCAGTTTTAGCACAACTGGCACATGGCGTCAGTCATCTTGCTAAGGGTGCAATGGTGGCACTTACTTACTGCTACTGGATAGCACCTGGATTTAGTGCATTTGCAGCCAGGTTTTGTGCTGCATGTCTCACTTGTGCTCTGTACAATGCAGGGAGGCCTGTCCATGTTCCCCAAAAGCATTCTCCTAAGCCAGATTTCCCCTTTCAAAGAATTCAAATAGACTACATTCAGATGCCCAGAATAGGCACCTATGAGTATGCTCTAGTGTGTGTTGACATGTTTTCAAGTTGGCCTGAATGCTGGTGGTTAGCCAAAGCAAATGCAAGAACAAAAGCAACAAAAATATTAAATGAAATAGTTTGTAGACTAAACAGGACTATATTTTCCTCAACAGATGCAGGCTTCTCACTCTAGTCTGTTAGAATATGTTCAGATTTTGCAAAGAACATTGAATAAAGTACATGGAGGTGTTTACAACTCTATCCCAGACCCTGATTCTGTTTCAGTTATTCACAGAATCCAACCAGGTGACTGGGTGGTAGTCAGGTGACACATCAGAAAGCTACTACAACCACCACATTTGGTGCTTTTGACAACCTGCACTGCTGTCAAGTTCGAAGGAAAGCTGACCTGGATTCACGCCAGTCACTGCAAGAAAATCCTGAAGTGATGATATAGTTTGAAAAAAAAATGATGTTTCTTTTCTTGTTGTCTGTGAGAACTGAGACATGGAAAAATAACCCTTTCATCCAAATGTTAAAACTGTATGCAACCCATACCGACGCTAGTAACTGCTGGGTGTGTTCTCACTTATATCCCCAAATGGGAACAATACCCATGATAGCAATGCCTCTCAACTTCACTGATCTAAACAGGACCAGAGTAAATTGCTCGTACATAGTTTCCACAGCTAATGGGCACCGATCATTAACTTTGATGGTCTCAAAACACATAGACACTCCACAGATTTGTCTAAACACTACATGCCCATTTAATGCTAAATTATCTCACTGCAGCTCAAGGTGGGGTGTGTAAGGTTATTTACACTGACTGTTGTATATACATTTCTGATAATGAAGGCATTATTAAAGGACATCTTGCTAAAATAAGATAACTACAGAATAAGGCCAGAGATATTGCTAAAGATGGATGGAACCCTTGTATGGGTTTAGGAGGCTTTGGTGATTTTCTATATGGCATAGCAACATGGTTACAGAAATTAGGTACTTACATTGTAATGTTCCTGTTTGTTATACTTGTTATTTACTTCCTCATCAAGCTGTGCCTCTGTGTGATCACCCTCTGTACCAACAGGTGGTCCACCAGCCCTGATGAACTCATTATTTCTGAGAAAACTAGGAGAGAGCTGAACAGGACGCCGTCTCTCTGCGCCAACGTAGCAGGAGCTACCGGCAATCGGTAACACGGAAAAGAATGGTGCCAAATAAACAAAAGGAGGGAAATGACATGGACTTTCACTGTATTGTTGATTTAAGCACAAGAGACTCCATTTTGTTCACGCTGCTATAATGTGTTCTGTGACCTTCACTTATCACACAGATACAACTTATGCTAGAAGCTCTCTCTCTGTCTCTACTCCCCCCTCCCCTCTCAAATACTTTACTTTTGCAATTGTTCTATTTGCTAGCTTTTAATAATATATTTCTCATGAATAAATGAAAGGAAGTGGCACTATCTCCTCAGCGTATTGAGTCTACCAGTATCTGCACAAATTATAAATACTTTCTCTTAAATAAAAACTATACAGTATATAGACTTTCAGGTGCAATCCCCAGTACAGTAAAGGCTGTGCTTAATTTCTTGTAAATGTGCTACTACAAAAAACTTAGTGTTCTTGAAATAAAATTAAAATGTGGAAGATAAAAAAGCAATATAAAATTCTATGAAACTTGGAAGTGGCGCTATCTTTTTACTAATTTTCCAAGTATTGCTGTAACACCACTATATAAGAACATGTGCAGTGTAAAAAAATCAAATGTAATCCTCAGTACAATATAAATGTGCAAATAAATAGTAAGAACCCCACTAGTGTTGTATAGTTACTTAGTATACTCAATATAGGAGATAGCGCCACTTCCTTTCATTTATTCCTCATTCTATACCTTACTTTGTAAGGGATTTAGGAAGGTTGCAGTCTCTTAATTTAGTGATCCTAAGCATGGAAAAACTGTATATAATAATATATTGCTATTTGTTAGATTTTAATAACATCTCACACCACCCCTTTCTTATCTATGTATAAAATATCATGTAATAATACATTTTGTCAGAACGGGCAAACACAGAGATTGCATCCTGTGAATCTGTTCCTGCAACTGCAAAACTAACTTTTATTTTTAGAGTCACAACCAGAAATTTACCATAACACAGGCTTTGAAGAATGAGGGAGCCCATGCACCGCAAGTTTGTGGAAGCATAAGAAGCAGACTCCTAGGGGTCACTGAGGATTACAGTATCTGGAACTGCCTCCTCCCAGCCACATACTACTCCCAAGAGTTCTGGGGATGGAAAACCATTTGTTAAGGGTTGACGTATGTCTTCCTCTGCTTCAATATCTCCAAAACTGCCAGAATCCTCCTCCTCCATCTCCTCTTGTGTGTTGTGAGGAGTTGCATTAATGGTGTCTTCAAAAAGCTGGTCTTGAGAGGAAAGGAAGTCCTCCTCTCTCTTCTGCTGCTCTGCCTTGAGTGCCCTGTCCATTGGGGTGGGGAAAAAAGCCAAGGCGGCTTGAGCCTGTTCCTGTGCCATACTGACACAGGTACTCATTGATTGCCCTTTGCTGCATGTGCAGCTGCTGCAGCATTGCTAAAGTCGAGTTCCACATGGTGGGCAAGTCACAAATTAGACGGTTTATGGGCAGGTGGGATTCTAGATGAATTTCAGCCAACCGAGCACTGGCTGTGTATGACCACCTGAAATGGCTACAAACTCTTCTGGCCTGCATTAGCAGATCTTCTAACCCTCGATACCTGCATAATTAATGCTGCACCACCAAATTGAGGATATGTAACAGGCTTTCCCTGTCTAAGGGCAGAGAGGGGGTTTGTGCCATTATCACACACCACTGTTCCTGGCTCCAGGTGGTGTGGTGTAGTGTGAACCACCTCTGGGCCTGCCCATGGAGAGCTTTAAAAATCTCTGCTCGGTGTGGCTCCTGTCCCATACACAGACCAGCTGAAGCACTGCATGACACCTTTTGGCCAATGCTTAGGGGGTACTGGTGGTTCATAGGATAATTTAGCAGAGGAGGGCATAGAGGAGGAGGAGGTGGTAGGGCTGACAAATCTCACATCATCACCACTAGCTGTACAGAGACATGGCAGCACAACAAGCTGCAGCACTGAGCCCTGTGCTGAATCCTTCCCGAGTAGCAAGCAGAGTTACCCAGTCTGCTCTGAACTAAATATATCATCCCTGACCATGCTTGCTGGACCATGTGTCAGCAGTAACATGGACCTTGCGGCTTACTGCCTTGCCCAACAATACCACAACATTGCTTCCACGTGATGGTACAGAGCTGGAAAGGCCTTACATGAAAAGTAATAGTGACTGGGACCCGGCCATTTAGTACAGCACATTCTACAAAATCATGAAAGGGGAAGAATCCATTAGATGGAAAGGCAGGAGTTTTAAAGCTAGCAGTTTTGACAAGCTTGGATTTAGATGTTGGACATGTGGGTGGCAGTAACTGTATTTTTTTTCACTGCAGCAGATTTGCTTGCTATAGTCTACAGGTGGTGGTGAGATACTGGCAGACATGCTGCAAGGATCTTTAACACCCTTTGGTATATCAGTGGAAGCTGCTGGTAGGTCATGAGGTATACTAGGGGTAGACCGGAAAGGTAAGGAGTGAGAAGGAGCAGAATTGCATCCCTTTTATGTAGCTTTCAGGTGCTCTTACAAACGGGCTGAGTGGTGGGAGGTTAAATGCCTTGTCAAGCATGTGATACCCAAATAGCTGGTGTTTTTGCCACACTTGATCTGCTTGAGCCAAAGTTTGCAAATTGCAACAAAGCAATCGGCTGCACATGTGCTAAAAAAGTCCCAGACACCTAAGTGTCTGGGAGATAACAGCTCCACAATTTGGTTGAATAGGGTAGCTGCTCTCTACTCTTTCATGATGGCTGCCTTGGTGGGCTTGTGCCTCACCCTCACTTTCCTCCTCTGCTCTATCTGACACCCAAGTTGCATCAGTGATCTCATCATTCTCATCCCCTCCATCCTCATCATCACTGGAGCCAACTTGACAATACGCCAAGACTGGTGGAACATGACTGCCAATTTGTTATTTATCCGTTAGACATGTGCACTACTGAAAAATTAGTTTGTTTTGTTTTCATTTTTTGGGGGGTTTTTTTTGGAAATTCAAAAATTCAGAATTCAAAAATTTGAAATTCGAAAGTTCAGAAATCTGGAAATTTGAAAACTCGGAAATTCGAAAATTCGAAAATTTGGAAATTCTAAAATCTGAAAATAAGAAAGAAAATCGGAAAATTCAGAATAACTAACTATTAAAAACTATTAATTTAAAGGTATTGGAATTTTCTTTCAAATTTGGCTTAGTGAACTTAATGAATACAAATTTATCCAAAGTTACGGATTATTCGAAATAATGAATGCCGCATCTAAACAAATGCAACAGGGGGGCGTGGCTTGGCGCATGGAGGAGAAGGACGCGTGATTAGACCGCTCCCGGTCCCAACGACTTCCACGGGCCTACAACTCCTCCATTTCAAACGCACCTTCACCCAAAATACTCAGATGGGCAAGGGAAAGCCCAGGGATCAGAATAAGCCAGGTGGCAGCGGTGCAAACGGCGACCTGGGCCGTTTTTTCACCCGGTCCTCAGCGGCCTCTCAGCACCAGCCGCGTTCCAAGATGGCGCCGGCGCCTGCTTTACCTCCTCACTCGGAGCCGATGGACACAGGACAGGTGAGATCCAGAGGGCGGTCAGCTTCCCTCACAGACTTTGACCTCGACACACACCGCTCCCAAAGCCCCTCACTTCACTCCCAATGCTCTGGGGATGGCTGGGACCTGGAATCCCAAATGAGATCATTACAGGGCTATATTCGCTCCCTGCCTACCAAATCAGACTTTGAACACTATGTGAAGCGTATTGAAAAAACGTACAGACAGGAGATTACTGAGCTTAAGAAGGATATAGGGGTACGCATGGAGGACATTGAAAACACTACTGAGGGAATCTGTACTGCATTACAGTCACATGAGGAGACACTGAACACTCACACTGTAATGATACAGCAGCTCATGTACCAACAAGATGACACAGAAAACAGGAACAGAAGGAACAACAAACGGATTAGGGGCATACCTGAGTCAGTGGAGCATAAAGATCTCCCAAGTGCAGCCGCGGCCATATTTAATCAAATCCTACAGCTACCAAAGGAATCACCCATAGAACTGGACAGGGTCCATAGGACCTCAGGACCGCGAGCACCTGACTCCACTTTTGTAAGGGACACTTTATGCAGGGTCCACTTTTACAAGATCAAGGAACAGATTATGAGGGCTGCCAGCACTCAGGACTCCATACTTTTCAATGACACCCCTATAATGCTCCTACCGGACATATCCCGCCAGACACTGGCTATGAGGAGGGCCCTTAAACCCCTGACTTCCATGCTGCAGGAAAGGCAGATCAAATATCAGTGGAGATTTCCGTTCCAATTACGTGTTCGCCACGATGGTAAAACTGCGGTGTTCCGCACCCTAGGGGACTTGCCTAACTTTCTAAGCACACTGGAATTGCCCCAGGTCCACCTGCCGGATTGGCCCTTCCAACCCACCACGCCTGGCCTCCCATACCTACCTCGGTGGCAAAAACAGAATAAGAAACGGAGCTCCAGGTCCTCACCACGGGCACCCCCAGATGACTGAGCACTCTGCTGGCTTTTAATCTTACCTCTTTTGCTACCTCGCTGAGCCAGGATTGCTCAGCTACTACCTAGAAACATGTCCCCTGTTCACAGCTCACAGTTCTGTTGGAATTTGTTATGTTGCTGTTTTTCTGTTTTGGCTGCTCCGACCCATCCTCATACAGAGCAAAGCTGAACCCTACAGGCCTGTATCCTTACATCTCCTCTCCCCATCGTCTGCTCCCATGAGTCATCCCTGACCCCGTTAAAGTGACTTTTGGAGGATACAAACACGGAAGTCTGTTGTCCTTGTACAGGATTTTTTCTTTTTTTTTTTTTTTTTTTCCTTTTTTGTGTGCTTAACGAACAGCCTGGTCACCCTCTCTTTCAAGACTGTGCATTATCGAGTGAAGATCAGGATGCCCGTTTTAATACACACACATGGTCACAGACGTTCTTATTAATCTCTATATTTAGTTGCCCGTGGACTCTCGGGACTGGGAGTAACTCTGTGCATCTCGCACAGCTTCCCCCCGTAGGTAGCGTAGTGTGTGCCCACACACAGCGCAATGTGTATCTACAGTTCTCTTTTTTTATATTGCATTGCATTGTTTTACATGTTACTGTTTGGTTTTCTGAGCAATAGCTGCCACCTAGTGGCCTGTTTCTATACTGCCACCCAGTGGCTACTTTACTTTACTGCTCTTAGACCATATTCTCCTACCCTTTGCCTGCAAAGGCCAATCCTCCTACCCTTTCTATTCTATTGCTCTGCTTTATCTACTCTTTATCCTACTTTTTCTCTCACTCCTTCTCTTCTTCATTCCTTCTACCAGAATTTCACTGCCAGTGACGGTACTACATCTACTTGCATCTACCTCCAAGAATTAACAACTTATATCTTATCTTTTAGAAATGCAGTCACATAAGAATATCATCTTGTCCTCCTATAATTGCAGGGGTTTCAATACGCCGGAAAAGAGAAGTCAGGTATTGTATCACTTTCACACTGACGT
>BLSH010266931.1:403957-421390 GCA_018402905.1 Glandirana rugosa | reverse complement strand
GAACCCGCGTCCTCGCGGCGGAGGGGATAGGGAGGTAGACGGAGAGGGTAGGTCCCCCTCGAACGGCACCTCTCCCCCCCAAACGGCACCTCTCCCCCCCAAATGGCACCTCACCCCCCCCCTGAGTGTTACCCCCCCCCCCCGGGTGGTACCTCTCCCCCGTTCTACCACTGCACTTACCCCATCTAGGCGGGTAGTGTGCAGTGGTTCCGTGTCCTCCATGGCGGCTTCCATCATGGCTCCTAGGCGTCCAATAGGATTGCCTGTACTTTTAGCCAGGTGATGGGTGCCAAATCCGTTACCCGATTGGCCGGTAGGAGGTCCTGAGTGGGCTGTGAGCGTTCTGTCGGTGCTCACAGCTCACTCTATTCTGAAGCCCTATCAGAGCGTCGGGCCCACCGCCCACTTCTGCCCACCGCCGCAATGGTAATTCATGCATCCCGGCGACCTGAAAAGGGGCCAGGTGCATGGATGGGAGAGGCAGATGGAGGGATAGGGGAGGCGGCGCTCCTGCGCCCAAGATGGATGGGCCGTCCCTGTTAAAAGAGACTGCATGACATCAGAGTTCCCCTTTACACCAGAGTCCTCAGTGTTCCCGCTTAAATCAGGGTTCTTACAGCATCCTATACATTAGAGTCCCCAGAGTTTTCCCTTGCATCAGAGTCTGCAGAGTCCCCCCTTACAGTGTAAGAGAACTCTGCGTGTTTAGATGGAAGGGGAAACTCTGCAGATTCAGATGTAGTAACTCTGATGTAAGCTGTGCTCTGGTTAACATAGACCCCCTGACATCAGAGTTCCTCTTTACACCAGAGTCTGCAGTGTTCCCCCTTACATCAAGGTCCTCTCCGTACATCAAAGTTCTCAGTGTTCCCACTTACATCAGGGTTCTTAGTCATCCTATACATCAGAGTCCCCAGAGTTCTCCCTTGCATCAGAGTCTGCAGAGTCCTCCCTTACAGGGTAAGAAAACTTTGTAAGTTCAGACAACAGGGGAAACTCTGCAGATTCAGATGTAAGAACTCTGATGTAAAGGGGGCTCTGGAAACCCTGATTAAAGGAGAATGATGGGAACTTTGATGTAAGTAAGGGTTTTGGTTAATAGAGACCCCCCTGACATCAGAGTTCCCCTTTACACCAGAGTCCGCAGTGTTCCCCCTTACATCAGGGTCCTCTCTGAACATCAAAGTTCTCAGTGTTTTCACTTAAATCATGGTTCTCAGGGAATCCTACACATCAGAGTCCCCAGAGTTCTCCCTTGCATCAGAGTCTGCAGAGTCCTCCCTTACAGTGTAAGAAAACTTTGCAAGTTCAGACGACAGGGGATTCAGATGTAATAACTCTGACGTAAGCTGTGCTCTTGTTAACAGAGACCCCCTGACATCAGAGTTCTCCTTTACACCAGAGTCTGCAGTGTTCTCCCCTTACATCAGGGTCCTCTCCATACATCAAAGTTCTCAGTGTTCCCACTTACATCAGGGTTCTCAGTCATCCTATACATCAGACTCCCCAGAGTTCTCCCTTGCATCAGAGTCTGCAGAGTCCTCCCTTACAGTGTAAGAAAACTTTGTAAGTTCAGACAACAGGGGACACTCTGCAGATTCAGATGTAAGAACTCTGATGTAAAGGGGGCTCTGGAAACCCTGATTAAAGGATAATGATGGGAACTTTGATGTAAGTAAGGGTTTTGGTTAATAGAGACCCGCCTGACATCAGAGTTCCCCTTTACACCAGAGTCCGCAGTGTTCCCCCTTACATCAGGGTCCTCTCTGAACATCAAAGTTCTCAGTGTTTTCACTTAAATCATGGTTCTCAGGGAATCCTACACATCAGAGTCCCCAGAGTTCTCCCTTGCATCAGAGTCTGCAGAGTCCTCCCTTACAGTGTAAGAAAACTTTGCAAGTTCAGACGACAGGGGATTCAGATGTAATAACTCTGACGTAAGCTGTGCTCTTGTTAACAGAGACCCCCTGACATCAGAGTTCTCCTTTACACCAGAGTCTGCAGTGTTCTCCCCTTACATCAGGGTCCTCTCCATACATCAAAGTTCTCAGTGTTCCCACTTACATCAGGGTTCTCAGTCATCCTATACATCAGACTCCCCAGAGTTCTCCCTTGCATCAGAGTCTGCAGAGTCCTCCCTTACAGTGTAAGAAAACTTTGTAAGTTCAGACAACAGGGGACACTCTGCAGATTCAGATGTAAGAACTCTGATGTAAAGGGGGCTCTGGAAACCCTGATTAAAGGATAATGATGGGAACTTTGATGTAAGTAAGGGTTTTGGTTAATAGAGACCCGCCTGACATCAGAGTTCCCCTTTACACCAGAGTCCGCAGTGTTCCCCCTTACATCAGGGTCCTCTCTGAACATCAAAGTTCTCAGTGTTTTCACTTAAATCATGGTTCTCAGGGAATCCTACACATAAGAGTCCCCAGAGTTCTCCCTTGCATCAGAGTCTGCAGCGTCCCCCTTATAGTGCAAGAGAAGAGCAAGTTCAGATGAAAGCGGAAACTGTGGATTCAGATGTAAAGGGAAACTCTGCAGATTCAGATATAAAAGAGGAACTCTGTGGACTCTGATGTAAGGGGGCTCTTGTGATTAACTCCATACAATTAGAAATGTTATTTAATCACAAAATATATGCATAGTGTATACTACAAAAAATAAATTGCCGTGCTCCACCCACTAAAGTGTTCGGGTTTGGCAACCCTAGGATGTGGTCTGTTTATATCAATAACGGAACTGCATGGATCTCCAAGCGCACCACAGTGTACGTCCATGCGGGTCCGATTCATGGATCAGAACACAGTTGGTCTACATTCTGATCCATGCATTGATGGTCCCACACAGATGTACATTCCGGGTTGCGCTCGGATATCCCTTTGCGGTCTGTCATTGATTTGAACAGGCTGCCCGCATGGGTCTGCAAAGAACACCTCTGCACCCCGTGAGAGGGAAGACGACCCTTCACACAGGTATATGGATCAGTGTGGCCGTGTGAATGAGGCCGTACAGTGGCAATTGTTCTTTATGTGCCTCATTTGCATCACAACGCCAGTATCCTGGCAGAATACCGCTGCCCATCAGAAAATGAAATGGAAGTGCCGTTCTGAGCAAAAAATGCTTGCTGTGCATGCGTCACGCATTCCAACATGGCCGCTATGCATTTCAATAGGTTTCCTAATCTGACAGAACACAATGGCAGCAGCAGACATCTTACACCCAGGCAAGTCTTCAATTTCACACTTATTTCAGCAGTAAACTCGCCTTATATACTGAAATACAGTATTTTTAAATTTTGTGACACTGTTTTGATGTTGCATTTGAAAAGCAGTGACAAGCCTGCAGGCAGAAGGTGGCGACGTCCATCTTGGTACACCCCGCACTGCTCAGCGCCAAACTGATTATATAGTGAAATAGACTATTTCACTCGGTCGAGGTAACTGCTAAAATAAGTGTGACATTGAAGACTTGCCTGCGTGTAAGAAGATGCCCGCTGCTGCCTTCGTGATCTGTCAGATTAGGAAGCCTATTGAAACGCTTAGCGGCCATGTTGGAATGCATAGCGCATGCGCAGTAAGCAATTTTGTTCGCAACGTCACTCGCATTGCATTTTCTGATGGGTAGCGGTATTCTGATACAACACTGGTATGATGTGCGCTGCAGTGCAAAAAAAATGCAGAGACTTTTCTGTGCAGTGACCTGAATGAAACGTCGCTATGTGACACTTCGAATAAAGTTGAGAAACAAAACAAGCAATGCGATGTACTGAAACGCACTGCTACTTGCCAGAGCCAGCTCTGCACTTGCCTGTATGGTAAAGCCATGTGTTTTACCCTGTAGTCTAGTGTAAAAATAGCCTAAGGCCTTGTTCACACAGCTAATAGTCGTGTTTACCCACATGGGGATGCACATGTGTTCCATGCTTCCACCGTGCAGCCAATCTCATTCACGTCAGCTGGGACACAGCGGCTGCATGGACACTGCTCCCAAGCTGACATTGGTGCGGGTGCTCGGCCCTGAATGCAGACAATGTGTACGCTGTAGCACGCCCGTGTGAACGAGGCCTAAATGGCGTGCGTTCCAGTGAGAGACCACCGCGAAAACCGGAAGTGATGCAAGTTGCCTGTGACGGACCGGAAGTGACGTCAACGCGTTTCGCTCGTTACTTGACGATCGTCCGTGATGACGCTCAAGTAACGAGCGAAACGCGTTGACGTCACTTCCAGTCCGTCACAGGCAACTTGCATCACTTCCGGTTTTCGCGGTGGTCTCTCACTGGAACGCACGCCATCGCTACTTCGATTGTCAGGATTATTTTACACACTGAAGACCTAGTTGGGTTCTGTAAGTACGTTTTGTACATTTGCGCAATTAAAGATTCATCATACAGTACACACTATGGTTTTCCTATTTTTATTTTCTGAGTGTCCTTGGACATCGCATTGGTGAAAGGATTTATCTCATTGAGATCTTTTCTGACGTCCGGAATCTTGAGCCCCCACCAGAATTTGGCTTTTGTTGACCCACTGACTGAAAAGCAGTGGGTCCACGTCCTCTGGTGAGTGCGGGCACAAAAGGGGGTCACCATCCAATGTGTGTCACTTCACTGCACATTTATTGATTGTTGGAGCACGGATTTGCACTTTATCTACAGCACTTTTGAAGCACTCATCACTTTAATTAAGGATTAGCCCATTGACTTGTGGACTATTTGGACTGTTGTTCTCCTTGTTGTTTTTGACTTTAGAGCAGGTCATCAACCTGAGCACGGCAATTCCTAGTTTTATATGGTTTACGAGACATTGGCTATCACATGTATTTATTTTATTTTATGTGATATATTCATTTATTGATTGTTTGCAATGTTATGTTTTATCATACATTCCAGATATACTTTATATCATATTTATTTTTATAGAGTGATTCACTTTTAGAGGGACGGGCGCTGATATACATTCTAATAGATTTTCAGCAGGCATTCCCTGAGTACAGCAGCCCGCTCTTCATATATCCCATAATCCCACAGTTTCACATTTACCTCACTTTCAGCATATTATTTAGTGTGATTCACATGTCAATTTGCTAATTTATTCGTTTGAGATTAGGGAAGGCGCTGGTTTCCACATCACATGTTGGAATATTGCCCTGCAGCCCAGTCTCCGAAGGGAGGGAATCATGCTCTGCTTCAGTATGTCACAGTACATGTTGGCATTCATGTTTCCCTCAATGAACTGTAGCTCCCCAGTGCCGGCAGCACTCATGCAGCCCCAGACCATGACACTCCACCACCATGCTTGACTGTAGGCAAGACACAGTTGTCTTTGTACTCCTCACCTGGTTGCCCCCACACAAGCTTGACACCATCCGAACCAAATAAGTTTATCTTGGTCTCATCAGATCACAGGACATGGTTCCAGTAATCCATGTCCTTAGTCTTCTTGTCTTCAGCAAACGGTTTGCAGGCTTTCTTGTGCATCATCTTTAGAAGAGGCTTCCTTCTGGCATGACAGCCATGCAGACCAATATGATGCAGTGTGCGGCGTATGGTCTGAGCACTGACAGGCTGACCCCCCACCCCTTCTATCTCTGCAGCAATGCTGGCAGCACTCATACATCTATTTCCCAAAGACAACCTCTGGATATGGCGCTGAGCACTGCACTCAACTTCTTTGGTCGACCATGGCGAGGCGCTGTTCTGAGTGGAACCTCTCCTGTTAAACCGCTGTAAGGTTTTGGCCACTGTGCTGCAGCTCACTTTCAGGGTCTTGGCAATCTTCTTATAGCCTAGGCCATCTTTATGTAGAGCAACAATTCCTTTTTTCAGATTCTCAGAGAGTTCTTTGCCATGAGGTGCCATGTTGAACTTCCAGTGACCAGTATGAGAGAGTGAGAGCAATACCACCAAATTTAACACACCTGCTCACCATTCACACCCAAGACCTTGTAACACTAATGAGTCACATGACACAGGGGAGGGAAAATGGCTAATTTGGCCCAATTTGGACATTTTAGGGGTGTACTCACTTTTGTTGCCAGCGGTTTAGACATTAATGGCTGTGTGTTGAGTTATTTTGAGGGGACAGCAAATTTACACTGTTATACAAGCTGTACACTCACTACTTTACATTGTAGCAAAGTGTCATTTCTTCAGTGTTGTCACATGAAAAGATAGAATAAAATATTTACAGAAATGTGAGGGGGGTACTCACTTTTGGAGATACTGTATATGTGGATGTACTACAGCACACACCCATGTGAGGGCTGCGTTTACCCATACATGGGACGCAGCGATTGCATGGGAACAGGCGCTGCTCCCAATATGACATCTACAGTATGCGTGTGCACAGCCGTGAATGCACACTGTCTGCGTCTGGAGCCATGCAAACACACGGATGTCACATTGGGAGGAGCGCCTGTGTCCTTACAGCCGCTGCATCCCAATTGACATGAATGGGACTGAATGTACAGAACACCTCTGCATCCGCACAGGCCAACGCGGAACTGGCATGCGTTCGCGCTGTAGTACTCCTGTTTGAATGAGGCCTAACGCTTTGGTAGCTAAATAAAACCTCTTCATATTAACCCCTTCCTTACCGGGCACTTAAACCCCCCTCCTGCCCAGACCAATTTTTGGCTTTCAGCGCTGTCGCATTTTGAATGACAATTGCGCGGTCGTGCGACGTTGTACCCAAATAAAATTTGCGTCCTTTTTTTCCCACAAATAGAGCTTTCTTTTGGTGGTATTTGATCCCCTCTGCGTCATTTCTGATCGCCGCTATAAACAAAAAATGAGCGACAATTTTGCAAAAAAGAACAATATTTTTTACTTTTTGCTAAAATACAAATCCATTAAAAAAAATTATTCATCGGGTTTGGCCGACATATATTCTTCTACATATTTTTGGTAAAAAAAAAAATCGCAATCGGCGTATATTGATATTGGTTTGCGCAAAAGTTATCGCGTCTACAAACTGGGAATTGATTTCTGGCGTTTTTATTATAATTTTTTTTTTTTACTAGTAATGGCGGCGATCTGCGATTTTTATTGGGACTGCGATATTGGGGCGGACATGTCGGACATTTTTTACACATTTTTGGGACCAATGACATTTATACAGCGATCAGAAATTTAAATGTCCACTGATTACTGTATAAATGTCATTGGCATTGAAGGGGTTAACCTGCAGGGGGCAGTCAAGGGGTTAAATGTGTTCCCTGGGCGTGTTCTAACTGTGGGGGGGGCAGGGCTGGCCGGGACATAACAGATCTAACTGATCCCAGTGACAGGGATCAGTAGATCTGCTTGTCCCCTGTCACAGAACGGGGAACCGCCGTGTTTACAACGGCGGTTCCCCGTTCTGAGGCTCCTAAAAGTGATCGGCGGGTCTCGGGCGGACATCGAGTCTGCCCGACCCACGGGCACGCTCATGCAGCGTGCGGCACGCGCAGGAGCGTGCGCAGTGGAGGACGTCCATGGACGTCCTCCCGGCATTTCAGATCCGCGCTGGAGCCTTACTTTGGCAATAGCGCGGATCTGAAGTGGTTAAAGTCTTTTTTTGAGGGGGGATGACCAGGTTTTCACAGGGTCCCAGGTCCACTTCCTCCCCTGGTGGCGCCGCTCAGGGAAGGAAGTCCACCTTCCCCCCTCCACCTCGGCGGTCTTCTGGGACACGTCACAGGTCCCAGAAGATACGCCGGCCAGTCACAAGGCGCAGCATGGCTCACGCATGCACAGTGCGCGCCCGGCTTTGAAGCCAAAGCCGGGTGCCCACACTTATGAAGCCGGAACCGCGGATAAGGTTGCCACCTCATCCCTTTAAACCCGAACACATATGGATTACACAGGTTGTTCTGAGGCTAATTTAATGCAGATAAGGCACCACGTGAGTTTAATTACCACCTTAACCAACCGGGCCACTTTTTTACATTTGGTGGTCACAAGCTAAAAATAATTTTTTTTGCTAGAGAATTACTTAGAACCCCCAAACATTATATATTTTTTTTTTCAAACACCCTAGAGAATAAAATGGCGATTGTTTCAATACTTTTTGTCACACGGTATTTGTGCAGCGGTCTTTCAAGCGCGATTTTTTTGGAACAATTTTACTTTTTTGAGTTAAAAAATAAGACAACAGTAAAGTTAGCCCAATTTTTTTCCATATTGTGAAAGAGGATGTTACGCCGAGTAAATAGATACCATACATGACACGGTTGAAAATTGCGCGCACTCGCGGAATGGCGACAAAGTCCGGTATTTTAAAAGTTCCATAGGCGACGCTTTAAAAATTTTTAACGGTTACCAGGTTAGAGTTACAGAGGAGGTCTTTTGCTAGAATTATTGCTCACACTCTGGCGATCGTGGCGATACCTCACATGTGTAGTCTGAACACCGTTTTCACATGCGGGCGCAACTTACGTATGCGTTTTCTTTGCTGCGCGAGCTCGCGGGGACGGTGGCGATTTAAATCTTTTTTTTTTTTTTTTATTTATTTATTTTTAGCACAGTTCCTTTAAAAAAAAAAAAATCTGATCACTTTTATTGCTATCACAAGGAATGTAAACATCCCTTGTGATAGTAATAGGTGGTGACAGGTACTCTTTTTGGAGGGCCGGGGGGTCTAAAAGACCCCCCATCCCTCCTTTGCACTTCACAGTATTCAGATCGCCAAAAACGGCGATTCTGAATACTGTTGTTTTTTTAAATTTGGCGCCGTTAGCCGCCGTGTAAACCGGAAGTGACGTTTTGCCGAAGGAGACCCGATCGGAGCCGATTACGGCTTTTGTCAGGTCTCCTTCCAGCCGGCGGACGCGCCGGATCGTCGCTCCGGTCTCCCTGTGGGACGGGAGGCCGGAGAAGAGCGGCGGAAGGGGGGGGGTGTCCCCTCCCACCTCCTGGGGTAACGACCGAGCGGCTCCCGAGCCGGATCGGTCGTCACCCCTGGATAGCCGACCGCTTGCTCTAAAAAATGATACTGGGATATAGCCTGCAGGTGCAGGCTATGTCCCGGGAGAGCCGCTCAACCCCGACCGCCGCCTATTTACGGCGCTGGGGCTGAAGTTGTTAATCAGCCACAGGACCTGTGTAATTAATGTGTGTTCGGGTTTAAAGGGATGAGGTGGCAACTCTAACCGTGGAGAGGAGCGAGCCCTCGGGCGACTGCATCGCTGGAGTGAGGGACAGCTGAGTGGCCGATTATTAAAAGTCAGCAGATACACTTTTTGTAGCTGCTGACTTTTACATGGGTGGAACTCCACTTTAAAAACTCCAGTGGGTGTAATAAGATGTCCGCTTGCAGCCTTCTCTCTGTATCCTTAGTGTGGATGAGTGCGGGGTGTAGCAACATGGCGGCGTCGGAACGCCACTTCTGGTTTCCATTTTTGTGGGGTTATCAATAAATGACGCTACGCCGGCCTGACAGGGTGACAACACACGAGCAGATTTGGGAGACAGGGTCAGAGCGTTGTCACCCTATAAGAGGAAGAAGGACCTTTATGGCAGGATCACTGGAGATTATTTAATGAAAGCTGATTTATAAAGACTTTCTGTGGTGACGTGAGGCATCCATGGGATGGAAGGGATGAGATTCCTGCTGTGTGCATTGTGTGAGGAGATAATGTGCACTATACACAGAATGGGATTTCTAGACAATGCACAGTCCATACAATACAAGGATAATGACAAGTGGGGGGAGGAGAACTGGAACCATACTGGGGGTCTCTTTGTATACTGGGAGTTTTAAACAGCCCCACACAAGATCCTAAGTACTCTATGAATCCCATGCAATGAATACTATGGGTGCTGGACTGATGCAGAGCAGTGACAGGGGCAGTCAGGATTTATCTTTATTACATAACATCTCCTCACAGAGCCGCGCATGCGCAGTACGAAGCACAACTCAGACTCAGCGCATGCGTGGTGCAGGCGTCTGATAGCCGGCTCGGCGCATGCGCAGTGTTTATTCCAGCCTGTGGCGCAGTCCGGGCTGAGGCAGCGGGTGTAGCGGGTGAGGAGGATGGGGGACCCGGGGGGAGACGTCAACTCCAACCTGCTCATCCCCACCGGGACCGGGGACACCGAGCTGGACAACGCCGTCTACCGCTGGCTGCAATGGGACAAGGTGAGCCGGGGACTGCACTGACACCGTACACCGCTACTACACCGGGAGCGCTACTACACCGGGAGCGCTACTACACCGCCATGCCACCTTCTACGCTCCATGTGAGGGGTGCAGATCGCTCCGTCTGTATCCCTGGGGTACTGAAGGGGAACCTTTATCCTTTATAGAATGACAGAGAACCGGAGACATTGTTACCCTTTAACCCCTTCAGCCCCGGAAGGATTTCCCCCTTTAGGACCAGAGCACTTTTTGCGATTCGGCGCTGCGTCGCTTTAACTGACAATTGCGCGGTCGTGCGACGTTGCACCCAAGCGAAATTTGCGTCCTTTCCCCCCCACATACAGAGCTTTCCTTTGGTGGTATTTGATCCCCTCTGCGATTTTTATTTTTTGCGCTATAAACAAAGAAGAGCGACAATTTTGCAAAAAAAAAAAAACCCCCAAATTTCTTACTTTTTGCTAAAATACAATTCCAAAAAATATATAAAAAAACAAATTTATTCATCGGTTTTGGCCGATTTATAATCTTCCTCATATTTTTGGTAAAAAAAAATATCGCAATCGGCGTTTATTGATTGGTTTGCGCAAAAGTGGCCGCGTTTACGGATGGTGAGAATTCATTTCTGGGGTTTCTAGTTTTATTTATTTTTTATTAGTAATGGCGGAGATCTGCGATTTTTAGCGGTACTGCGATATTGGGGGGGACATGTCGGACCATTTCGACACTTTTTTGGGACCAATGACATTTATACAGCGATCAGAAATTTAGATATCCGCTGATTACTGTGTAAATGTCATTGGCAGTGAAGGGGTTAACCTGCAGGGGGCAGTGAAGGGGGTAACTGTGTTCCCTAGGCGTTCTAACTGTGGGGGGTAGGCTGGCAGGGGCACCAGAGAACCAACTGATCCCAGTGACAGGGATCAGTAGATCTCCCATGCCCCACTGACAGAGCGGGGAACCGCCGTGTTTACATCATCAGTTCCCCGTTCTTTGGCTCTGACACCTCATCGTTGCTCGCCGGTAGACATCGGGTCCTCCCAAGCCGTGGGCACACTCCTCCGGGGGGCAGCGGGCACGCGCGTAGCTGGCACTATGCAATTCGCTGTTTATGTACAGCGATTCACGGGACGCATCCACACTGCTGCAGTAAATATTCTGTGTGCAACGTGGAAGTGGTTAAATAAAGCGGAGACCCCGGAGAATAAAATGGTGGCGTTGCTATTTTTATCTCCTCCATTTTTCAAACACATTTTTTTATTTTTTATTTAAAGATGATTTTTTGAATGCGAATACAAAACCCACAACACAGAACCCGACTTCTTGGCACCGCACTTGCCAACCGCACTGTACCTGAATGACGGGTACAGCATACACTGCCAGTTCTGGGATCATATGATGACCTCTCATGATTGCACCCACCAGTGCCACCTCATCACTGGCCATCAATGCTGCCAATCAGTGTCATCTATCAGTGCCCATCAGCACTGACCCACCAGTGCAGCCTCAGCAGTGCCACCTCACTAGTGCCACCTCAGCAGTGCCCATCAGTACTGTCCCATCAGTGCCCATCTGTACTGCCTAACCAGTGCACCCTCAGCAGTGCCACCTCATCAGTGCCCATCTGTACTGCCCCACCAGTGCAGCCTCAGCAGTGCCCATCAGTACTGTCACAGCAGTGCCACCTCACCAGTGCAACCTAATCAGTGCCCATCAGTACTGCCCCACCAGTGCAATCTCATCAGCGCCACCTCCTCAGTGCCCATCTGTACTGCCCCACCAGTGCACCCTCATCAGTGCCCACCAGTGCAACCTAATCAGTGCCACCTCATCAGTGCCCATCTGTACTGCCCCACCAGTGCAACCTCATCAGTGCCACCTCATCAGTGCCCATCAGTACTGCCCCATCAGTGCCCATCTGTACTGCCTAACCAGTGCACCCTCAGCAGTGCCACCTCAGCAGTGCCACCTCATCAGTGCCCATCTGTACTGCCCCACCAGTGCAGCCTCAGCAGTGCCCATCAGTACTGCCCCACCAGTGCCACCTCACCAGTGCAACCTCCTCAGTGCCCATCTGTACTGCCCCACCAGTGCACCCTCATCAGTGCCCATCAGTACTGCCCCATCAATGCCCATCTATACTGCCTAACCAGTGCACCCTCAGCAGTGCCCTTCAATGCTACACCACCAGTGCCACCTCACCAGTGCAACCTAATCAGTGCCCATCAGTGTGCGTACGCCTTCACATGGAGGGACGGGAGCATTTTCATTTTTTGTTTTTTAATTAATTATTTCTTTATTTACTTTGTCACTTTACTTTGCTTTTTTGTTTGCTTTTATTGCTGTCACAAGAAATCTCAGATCCTGCTGAGAGTGATGGGCGGTGACCGCTCCTCTTTATGGATCTTCTCCTCTGCCCTCAAAAACATTCAAAACGCCAACAGTCAATGCGTTTGATTCTTTCTAAAATACTGCCGGTGTTCTGTCAGATTAGGTAACGGAAATGACGTTTCATTGCTACCAGGTTTGCTAATCTGACAGAACACCTGCAGTCGGACATCTTACTACACCCAGCTACGTCTTGAATATCAACTTTACTGTTTTTTTAAATTTTTTTCCAAAAATGAAATGCGTTTGAAAAATGACTGCGCAAATGCCATGTGAAATAAAAGTTCCAACGACCACCATTTTATTCCCTAGGTCCTTTGCTAAAAAAAAAATCTTGTATAATATTTGGCGGTTCTCGGTAATTTTCTAGCAAAAAAATGATGATTTTTACATGTAGGAGAGGAGCGCCAGAACAAACCCGGTAGGCAAGGGGTTAAGATCTATGGGGCAGCGCTTTTGTATGAATCGCATATTTAAAGGCATAGACACATCGGAAATTTTTTGAGCAGTTTACATTATTTGCCCGCAATTTCCAATAAGCGCGGGAATATCGGCCTCGATTAATAGACTGACCAATGCAGATCGCTTGTACAGGAGAGCCAACCACCGACTCAAGAAAAAGTAATCTCTTCTGCTTCCCCTTAGCAGTGCTAAATCTATAAAGAAACAATCGTCCTGCCAGGAGCCTGGAACTGCATGTCCTGGGAGTCGGGTGATGGGATTTGAACATCCCTGCACTGACAGTGCTACTACACCTTACACCGCTACTACGCCTTGCACCGCTACTACACCTTACACTGCTACTACACCTTACACTGCTACTACACCTTACACTGCTACTACACCTTACACCGCTACTACACCTTGCACCGCTACTACACCTTGCACCGCTACTACACCTTACACCGCTACTACACCTTACACCGCTACTACGCCTTACACCGCTACTACGCCTTGCCCCGCTACTACGCCTTGCCCCGCTACTACGCCTTGCCCCGCTACTACGCCTTGCCCCGCTACTACGCCTTGCCCCGCTACTACGCCTTGCCCCGCTACTACACCTTGCACCGCTACTACACCTTGCACCGCTACTCAGAGGCGTGCCTTGAACCTTCAGGGCCCGGTGCAAGAAATTATGAAGGGGCCCCTGGCCAGGGCCCTTCCCACTGATCCTGGGGCCCTTTACTCCCATCACGGGTCCCTTTATTATGGTACTGTAGCGGGGCCCTTTCACAAGTTCTGCAGCGGCCCCCTTTCTGCCATCTTTGGGCCTTCCCATGGTGGTGAAATGCCAGGGCCCGGTCACAATTGCAACTTTTGCAATCCTGATAGTTCCCTCACTGCTGTCAGTAGTTTTTTAATTTTATTGTTTTTTTTACCATTTCATTTTATTTCTTTTACAATTTTATTTTTACAATTATTTTTAGGAGCTCTGTTGGGGGGCATTGAGGGGGTCTAAACAAACCTCAGCTCTCAATCTCCATCTGTGGACCCTCAGCTGCACAGAATGAATGGACAGGAATAGTTGTGTACCGAGCCTCCCATTCATTCAGAAATGGAAGTATAGTAAAAACAGTTTACTATGCTTCAGTTATGAACCAATTGGTACCAATCACTGACTCTGTCCATTCAGAAAAGGAAGGAGGCGGTAAATGACAAATTTCCCCATCTCTCCATCATGACACATCTTCTACAGGAGGGGGGAAGACAGCAGCTCTGGGGGGGGGGGACCAGGGAAGCACACAGGGACCCTGGGAACAGCAGAAGACAAGTAAACTGGATAGGAGGGGCGGTGGGGGCAGCATACAGAGCAAGCAATCTTCTCTATTAAGCTGAAAATGGAGGAGATTGGTTTCTCTAAATGCCGCCCCCGCCATCCCTCCTATCCAAGTGTACAAGGGAGGCACACGGGCCCCCTGGACCATGGGGCCAGGTTGCAATTGCAACCCCTATCCTTACGCCCCTGCTGCTACTGCACCGTGAATCCTACTACACTGTACGCTGCTATTACACTGAGCGTGCTACTACACCTTACACTGCTACTACACTGAGAGCTGTGTACACCGCTATATCATTGCTATACTGAGCACTGCTCCTCTGTATCCCGGCTCAGGTGACTGCTGGCATCGGTGTGATGGACATGGAGGAAGAGGTCGGGGTCGGTGTGTCAGTATCTTCCTGTATTGTACAATGACTCCTCCCCTGGGAGACCTCATCACTTCCCTCCATCACTGTCTGCACACAGATCTCCATTATCATCATGGCCAACCATCTCCCCATGTCATCGTATTCTGCCCCACAATCAGCACAGCTGAACAGTTAAAGGAGAAGTATTTACAAAGCTGTTTTGGCTATATACTATATTACCAAAAGTATTGGGACGCACATGAACTTTAATGGCATCCCAATCTTAAGGCCCGTACACACGATGCAACGTCTTACAACAGCTTGTTGTACAACAATCCAACTGTTAGCACTCACGATTACAACAGAAGTTGGCTGAGCAAACTAGAAAACTTTTGTTGTACAACAAGCTGTTGAACGATTACTTGACTCCTGACAGTACGCTAGACACAACAGACGATTTTGGGCCAAAGTTGAACTTGTGGTCGTACGACCGTTGCACCGTGTGTACGAGGCATTAGTCCATAGTTGCCCCACCCTTTGCAGCTATAACAGCTTCAGCTCTTCTGGGAAGGCTGTCCACAAGGTTTAGGAGTGTCTATGGGAAGGTTTGACCATTCTTCCAGAAGCACATTTGTGAGGTCAGGCACTGATGTTGGATGAGAAGGCCTGGCTCACAGTCTCCGCTCTAATTCACCCCAAAGGTGTTCTATCGGGTTGAGGTCAGGACTCTGTGCAGGCCAGTCAAGTTCCTCCACCCCAAACTTGCTCATCCGTGTCATTATGGACCTTGCTTTGTGCACTGGTGCGCAGTCATGTTGGAACAGGAAGGGGCCATCTCCAAACTGTTCCCACAAAGTTGGGAGCACCAAAATGATTTGGTATGCTGACGCTTTAAGAGTTACCTTTTTACTGGAACTAAGGGGCCAAGCCCAACCTCTGAAGAACAACCCCACACCATAATCCCCTCTCCACTAAATGATTTGGACCAGTGCACAAAGCAAGGTGCATAAAGACATTGATGAGTGAGTTTGGGGTGGAGAAACTTGACTGGCCTGCACAGAGTCCTGACCTCAACCGAAATTAGAGGGAAAATCTTTCATTGGGGTCACCTTGTTCAGGATTACCAGACATTGACTTTGTATAAAAGTTTGTATCCCTCGCTGCCTCCAGGAGAGTTGAGATGATGTTTGCTCTGAGTGTGGAGGTGTATTGTTACAATATAAACACCATGGACTGTACTCATTGCTGCTGCCATTGTTCAAGATGCAGCACAGTGTATTCTATGGGGGACACCTGTTCAAGGAAAAGGTGTGCGGAGTGTATTGTATGGAGGACAACCTGTCCAAGGAGAAGGTGTGCGGAGTATATTCTATGGAGGACACCTGTCCAAGGAGAAGGTGTGTTGAGTATATTCTATGGAGGACACCTGTTCAAGGAGAAGGTGTGCAGAGTGTATTCTATGGGGGACACCTGTCCAAGGAGAAGGTGTGTGGAGTGTATTCTATGGAGGACACGTGTCCAAGGAGAAGGTGTGTTGAGTATATTCTATGGAGGACACCTGTTCAAGGAGAAGGTGTGCAGAGTGTATTCTATGGGGGACACCTGTCCAAGGAGAAGGTGTGTGGAGTGTATTCTATGGAGGACACGTGTCCAAGGAGAAGGTGTGTTGAGTATATTCTATGGAGGACACCTGTTCAAGGAGAAGGTGTGCAGAGTGTATTCTATGGGGGACACCTGTCCAAGGAGAAGGTGTGTGGAGTGTATTCTATGGAGGACACGTGTCCAAGGAGAAGGTGTGTGGAGTATATTCTATGGAGGACACCTGTTCAAGGAGAAGGTGTGTGGAGTATATTCTATGGAGGACACTTGTTCAAGGAGAAGATGTGCGGAGTGTATTCTATGGAGGACCCCTGTCCAAGGAGAAGGTGTGCGGAGTGTATTCTATGGGGGACACCTGTCCAAGGAGAAGGTGTGTGGAGTATATTCTATGGAGGACACCTGTCCAAGGAGAAGGTGTGTGGAGTATATTCTATGGGGGACACCTGTCCAAGGAGAAGGTGTGTGGAGTATATTCTATGGGGGACACCTGTCCAAGGAGAAGGTGTGCGGAGTGTATTCTATGGAGGACACCTGTCCAAGGAGAAGGTGTGTGGAGTGTATTCTATGGAGGACACCTGTTCAAGGAGAAGGTGTGTGGAGTGTATTCTATGGAGGACACCTGTCCAAGGAGAAGGTGTGCGGAGTGTATTCTATGGGGGACACCTGTCCAAGGAGAAGGTGTGCGGAGTGTATTCTATGGAGGACACCTGTCCAAGGAGAAGGTGTGTGGAGTGTATTTTATGGAGGACACCTGTCCAAGGAGAAGGTGTGCGGAGTATATTCTATGGAGGACACCTGTTCAAGGAGAAGGTGTGTGGAGTGTATTCTATGGAGGACACCTGTTCAAGGAGAAGGTGTGTGGAGTGTATTTTATGGGGGGCACCTGTCCAAGGAGAAGGTGTGTGGAGTGTATTCTATGGAGGACACCTGTTCAAGGAGAAGGTGTGCGGAGTGTATTCTATGGGGGACACTTGTCCAAGGAGAAGATGTGTGGAGTGTATTCTATGGAGGACACCTGTTCAAGGATAAGGTGTGCGGAGTATATTCTATGGAGGACACTTGTTCAAGGAGAAGATGTGCGGAGTGTATTCTATGGGGGACACTTGTTCGAGAAGGAGTATCTTATGTGAGGCGTGAGGAAGAGCTTGTTCACAGGGGGTATCTTATGTGAGGCGTGTAGAAGAGGAACTTGTTCACAGGAGGT
>BLSH010266931.1:361666-383651 GCA_018402905.1 Glandirana rugosa | reverse complement strand
ACAGTGTTGCATGACTGAGTAATTGTCATTCAAAGTGTGAGAGCGCTGAAAGCTGAAAATTGGTCTGGTTAGGAAGGGGGTTTAAGTGCCCAGTTGTCAAGTGGTTAATAACCAGACCAATTTTCAGCTCTTAGCGCTCTCACACTTTGAATGACAATTACTCAGTCATGCAACACTGCACCCATATGAAATTGTTGTCCTTTTTCCCCCACAAATAGAGCTTTCTTTTGGTCATATTTAATCACCACTGGGTTTTTTATTTTTTGCACTATAAATAAAAGACCAAAAATCTTGTAAAAAAAGATGCATTTTTCTTTGTTTCTTTTATAAAATTTAGCAAATTAGTAATTTTTCTTCATACATTTTGGCCAAAATTTATACTGCTACCTATCTTTGGTAAAAATAACCCAAATAAGTGTATATTATTTGGTCCTTGTGAAAGTTCTAGAGTCTACAATCTATGGTGCCATTCACTGAAAATTGATCACACCTGATATACTGACCACCTATCTCATTTCTTGAGACCCTAACAAGCCAGGAAAGTACAAATACCCCCCAAACGACCCCTTTTTGGAAAGTAGACATTCCAAGGTATTTAGTAAGAGGCATGGCGAGTTTAATGAAGTTATCATTTTTTCCCACAATTCTTTTGCAAAATGAAGATTTTTATTTTTTTTTCTCAAAATTGTCATTAACAGGTTATTTCTCTCACATGGCATATGCATACCACCAATTACACCCAAAAACACATCCTCCTCCTCCTCCTCCTGAGTATGGCAATACCATGTGTGTGAGACTTTTACACAGCCTGGCCACATACAGAGGCCTAACATGCAGGGAGCACCGTCCGGCATTCTAAGGACATAAATTACACAACGAGGCACAGATGTGGCACTGATATGGCACGGATTGGGGCACAGCTGGGATTTGATATGGCACTGATATGGCACTCCTGGGCACGGATTGGGGTATTGCTGGGCACTTTATGGTCACAGATTGGGGCATGGATTGAGGCTGGCACTGGGAGAATACCTTTTGCAGCCTCACGCTGCATCTGCTCCCTCCGCTGCTCACACCATCTGTGTGAGCAGCAGAGAGAACCGGACATGACGCCGGTTTGTTTACACTGAACGATTCGTCATTGGACGGAGCGATCACGTGGTAAAGAGCCAGTGACAGTGACCCGGCAGGCCCTGTGAACCCAGCAGGCACGGACAGTCCCGCGATTGTGTGAGGATATTTGTACGCCCTCTTAGAATTAAGCGACCCTGCTGTAGCGGTCATTCGGCTATAGTACAGAAACATTGGCTGCCCGTTGACGCTTATCTCCAGTGACGACGTGTGTTACAATGGTGACAACAGGTTTAAGTGGTTCTAAAGGCATTCTATGCATTAAGGTAAGGTTCTGAACCCCCCCCCCCCCCATTATAATCTGAGTTGAATCTCGATCGAATGTGCAAGAGAGCAGTGGCTTTCTCCGCTCTCTCTCTTTCCTTATTGGCTCAGAGACAGCTGTCAGTCACATCAGTCACAGCCCAGCCAGTGAAGAGCGCCACCAGGAGACCCAAAAAGAAGAGGATTTGGGCTGCTGTATGCAAAACCATTACACAGAGCAGGTAAGTATAACATGTTTATTATTAGAAAACCTTGCTCTAAAGCTTAAAGTGATGCTAAAGTCTTGTTTAAAAAAATAACAAACCTGTTCTAATTACCTGCTCTGTTGCAGTGGATTTGCACAGAGCAGCCCGGATCCTCCTCTTCTCGGGTCCCTCTTCTGTGGTCCTGGCCCCTCCCTCCTGCCGAGTGCTCCCACAGCCAGCAACTTGCTATGGGGGGCACCCAAGCCAAACCGCTGCTCTGTCTGTCCATTGAGACACGGAGTTGCATCTCGGCCCTGCCCCCTCTCTCTCCTCATTGGCTCACTGACTTTGACAGCAGCGGGAGCCAATGGTGTCTGTTGCTGTGTCTCAGCCAATCAGGAGGGAGAGTCCCGGGCAGCCGAGGTTCTCATGCAACATCGCTGGATCGAGATGGGGCTCAGGTAAGTATTAGGGGGGCTGCTGCACACTGAAGGATTTTTATCTTACTGCATAGAATGCACCTTCTGCCTTTACAACCACTTTAACTCCAGGCAAACCGCTAAACACACAGAACTGTTTTGCCTGCCAAGAGATTTGCTATTCTGCCCATGCAGTTCTGAGATTTACACAGCTCTGCCACACAGGGAGGAGACCTGATTTTTCTCTGTTTTGGTTCAGAAACGTTTCTTGATCCTGTCCTGTTTGACCCATTAAAGGAGAAGCTACAGACTGATGAGCCCAACTCTCCGCAGCTTTGCTCTCTTCTGCTATCAGCATGCTCTTTGGGTTGCAGCATATTTGAGTGCCTCCTTATGTATGTTCTATTTCTCTCAGTCTGAGCCCTGCTGTACAGGGACTGCAGAAGGCCAGGTCAGAATTAGGCCCCTTTCACGCGTGTGCGACCCGATTTTACCACGATTTTTTTGCAGCGATTTTACCGCGATTTGGGATCAGTACGACTTTGTTGCAACTTTGGCTCAATGAAAACATATTACAAAGTCGTACAGAGATCGCATCTATATTATTCAGGTGTGATTTGCATAAGACTTTGAGGGTTTAACATTGAAGTCTATGGACCTCAAGTTGCATCAAAGTTGGACCAAAGTAATGCAGGGACTACTTTGAAGTCGACACGACTTGAAAGTCCCACAGATATGAACGGTACTCATTGGAAATAATGGGGAGCGACTTGTCATGCGACTTTGCAGTCCCAAATCGCAGGACAACTCGCACAAGTGTGGAAGGGGTCTTAGGCTTTTACATTGCTGGCATTTAAAGTATAAGTAAAGGCAAAACTTTTTTTTTTTTTTTTTTTTAGTCTAGGACTGAGTGGAGAGGGATTAGAGCCCCTGTCAGTTTCTATTGCTGTCTGTGCCCCCGTTGGTGAGATTCATCCTCTCTATTTTTCTTGTTTCCCATTATCATTGAAAGGGAAAAGAAAACCCCACATTTTGGGTTGTCCCCAGAAAAGTAATATGAGGGGAAATCTTCTAATGGGGATCCTATTTCTGGTGACCTGAGATTTCCTCTCACTTCCTGTTTGGCTATGGGACAGGAAGTGAAGGGAAATCTCCCCAATGATACACAGGTGGCATAAAAAAAATCTGACCGGGGTTATAACCCTCCCTTACTCTATCCAAAGTGAAAAAAAAAGTTTTGCCTATAGTTCTACTTTTAATGATGTATTAGAGCTGATTAACACCTTAAGTATATCTGCACGGGGCGGTCCTCCTGCGCTAAATCACCTACCTGTACTTGATTTTGTACACTGGGTCTGGGGCGCGTTCTCCAGTGAGACGCAATGGTCGTCTGCCATGTAAACGAAGCAGACCGCCGTTCTGAGAGAGAGAAGATGATGGAGATGTTGGAGCATGGATCTCTGTTTTCCCCCAGTCAAAGCACCCCCACAGTTATAAAGCACTCCCTAGGGGCACAGTTAGCAAGCATTGCCTAGGAACACATTTAACCCTTTGATTGCCCCTGATCTTAACCCCTTCCCTGCCAGTGTCATTAGTACAGTGACAGTGCATTAAAACTAAAAAAAAAATACTAAAAAGTGTAAAGCCTCGTACACACGGGACAACAGGTCATGCGAACGACCGTTGTGTGCAAAATCGATTGTTAGTATGTGCGATTAGAACAGCCGACGTACAACGGGAGTTGGATGAGCAAACTAGAAAACTTGGTCGTACCAACAAGCGGTCATACAACCGTTGTACCGTGTGTACAGAGAAGTTGGTCCAACAAGTTGTATTGTGCAAAACACACATGCTCAGAAGTCAGGAACTGCCGGATGCTAATTAAATGCACCTGAACGATCTTTCTTTGGTCGTACGATCGTGTAGGGCAGTCAGTATGCTAGATACAACAGCCAATATATGATTTGAGCCGATCGGTCGTACGATCGTCATCCTGTGTGTGCGAGGCTTTTAGTTATTGTCCGATTTGACCACTGCAATATTGCAATACCGCCATAAGTCACTGATCGCCGCCATTACTAGTAAAAAAAATAAATAAAAGTTCCATAAATCTATCCCATAGTTTGTAGACATTATAACGTTTGCACAAACCAACCAATACACGCTCACTGGGATTTTCTTTTACCAAAAATACGTAGCAGAATACATGTCGGTCTAAACTGATGAAGAAATTTTGTTTTTTTTTACATTTTTTTTATTGTATATATTTTATAGCAGAAAGTAAAAAATATTTATTTTTTTGTTTATAGCGCAAAAAATAAAAACCGCAGAGGTGTTCAAATACCACCAAATGAAAGCTCTGTTTGTGGGGAAAAAAAAAACGGCAATTTTGTTTGTGTACAACGTCGCACGACCGCACAATTGTCAGTTAAAATAACGCAGTGCCGTATCGCAAAAAATGGCCTGGTCAGGAAGAGGGGTAAATCTTCTGGGACTGAAGAGGTTAATCTACGTCTTGTGTATGTGCCCGGAGTCCAGCTTTTCCATAGTAGTGGTGGTCAGTGCTGTGTAATATCACACAGCTTTGGGAAGGTTGGTGGAAGGCCGTGTGACGTTTGTGTCCTTCAAATAGGGGATTGTTGTTTTCTGTAATTTTAGCTTTATAAGCAGATTAGGAATCTTTTGTGTCCTCAGCGAGTCACAAGGGAGCATTCTAAAATGCTGCAATGAATTGCGGAGGATTCCTGACAGCTGACATCCTGACAGAGCTTCCTCCACATCACATGGAGTACACGACAAACATCGCAATCCTCTGTCAGAGCATCTGAGAAATCTCTCCCAGCAGTGTTGATGAGAATGGAGTACCAGGCCTCCTTGTGTTTAACCGCTTGCCAATCGCCTAACTGTAAATGGGCGTCAGATCGTTCGGCAGCTTGTTTTTCGATAAAAGTGATCCCAGTGGCAGGTTCGCCGCAAGATCACTTTTATAGGCACCCCCTTCTCCCGCCCCTTCCTGGTCGTTTTCGAGCATACCAGAGCCATTCGTTAAGCCCGGTAACTATCTGGTGTGGCGATGCCTGCCAAGAACCCCCCCCCCCAGTCTGCTCTTTGCCCTTGGAGGACCGGAGCAAACTGCAACGTCACTTCTGGTTCTCAGGCATAAGCAAGGGATTTTTTTTCCTTTAACCGGTTCCCGAATGCTCGCTGCCTATTTACCGCGACAGTGTGGCGCTGTCTCGCGAATCACCATAAATAGGCGGTAATTCATGGACGTTCTGCTAGGGGGCGAGAGCGCACCGCCGGCAGGGTGCTCTCGTGCCCACTGCACTGTGGAGAAGTGTGCCCGACCCGTGGCTCAGGTGGACCCGATGTCTGCCGGCGAGCCGCGGTGAGCTGCCAGAGAGAAAAAGCGGGGAACCGACGATGTAAACACGGCAGTTCCCCTCTCTGTCAGTGGGCATTTAAAAGGGCTACAGATTCGTGTCACTGGGATCAGTTAGATCTCTGGTGCCCCTGGCAGCCCAGCCCCCTCACAGTTAGAACACGCCTAGGGAACACAGTTAACTCCTTCACTGCACCCTGCAGGTTAACCCCTTCACTGCCAGTGACATTTATACAGCAATCAGTGGATATTTCAATTTCTGATTGCTGTATAAATGTCATTGGTCCCAAAAAAGTGTCAAAAATGTCCGACATGTCTGCCCCAATATCAGAGTCCCGATAAAAATCGCAGATTGCCGCCATTACTAAAAAAAAAAAAAATCTAAAAACGCCAAAAATTAATTCTCATAGTTTGTAAACGCGGCAACTTTTGCTCAAACCAATCACTATACGCCGATTGTGATATTTTTTTTTTTTTACCAAAAATAGGAGTAAGAATATAAATCGGCCAAAACCGATGAATACATTTTTTTTTTTTTTAAAGTAGCTTGCTATGGGGGCACCCGAGCCACAGCTTTGTGTGTCCATTCAGACACGGAGCTGCTGCCCGTCTCTGCCCCCTTTCTCTCCTGATTGGCTGACTGATTTAGATTGACAGCAGCGGGAGCCAATGGCTTCTCTCTGATGTCTCACCCAATGAGGAGGGGAGTCCTGGACAGCCAAAAAACTTGTGCAACATCGCTGGATCGAGAGGGGGCTCAGGTAAATATTAGAGAGGTGCTGGAGAGGCTGCTGCACACAAAATGCTTCTCATTTGAATGCATGAAGATAAAAAACCTTCTGACTTTACAACCACTTTAAAGGAGAATTTATTGCTTTATAGCATGCATTTAACCCAGTACAGCATGTAATGATCTGTAATGAGGATATGCTTCTAGTCAGTAGTTTGATTTACTAAAGGCAAACAGGCTGTTAAAGCGGAGTTCCTCCCTACAGTGGAACTTCCGCTTTAAGGGAAGGTGACCCCCGACATGCCACAGCTGGCATGTCGTCTTCTTCTTTTTTTTTTTTTTTTTTTTTTTAGCCAAAGCCGGGTGCCCACACTTGTGATGCCAGCGCCACCGAGGGGAGAGGGTGAAGAGCGAACGCGCATCGCCAGAGCGAGGGACGGGTGAGCGTCCGATTGTTAAAAGTCAGCACCTACACTTTTTGTAGCTGCTGACTTTTACATGGGTGGAACTCCGCTTTAACTTTGGAAGGGAAGTTGCACTTTGCAAAGGAATTTTCCCCAGAGCTACCTGAAAACAGTGACGTTAAACTTTGCAAAGAGTACCCAATCATGTGAGAGGGGAAAAAAAACACAGGGTTTTTGCTTGGCTTGCACCTCATTGGATGATGGAAGTTAGCTCTTGGACAAATGCAACTTATTCCTTTTGCATGGCCTGTGTGCTTTATGAAAATTAACCTTTGTGTTCACATTGGGTGCGGTGGTGGCACTAAGCTGGGCAGCCATTCCAGCGCAATCCCACCACAAGACAAAGCAAAATGCCTCGTCTCCTACTACCAGGCCAGTTCGCACCACCATTTTGCGATGGCGCGCATTGATATAACGTACACAGTCCTTTTTCCAGGGCACCGCAGTGTGACACAATCCACTGCCTTACACCGTACTTCCGGACCCGGGGGTGGAGGGATCTTTGACATCATTACTGTATGCGAGAGACAACAAGGAACCTGCAGTGGTCATGTCTGGGATTTCCATCCTGTATAACCCACCTGATCCCCGCACCACCGTGTCCCCGCACCACCGTGTCCCCGCACCACCGTGTCCCCGCACCACCGTGTCCCCGCACCACCGTGTCCCCGCACCACCGGGTCCCCGTACCACCGGATCCCCACACCATCCTGTATGACAAACCCGATCCCCACACCACCATCCGATCCCCGCACCACCGGATCCCCGCACCACCGGATCCCCACACCATCCTGTATGACAAACCCGATCCCCACACCACCATCCGATCCCCGCACCACCGGATCCCCACACCATCCTGTATGACAAACCCGATCCCCACACCACCATCCGATCCCCGCACCACCGGATCCCCGCACCACCGGATCCTCACACCATCCTGTATGACAAACCCGATCCCCGCGCCACCAGATCCCCGCGCCACCAGATCCCCTCGCCACCAGATCCCCTCGCCACCAGATCTCCTCGCCACCAGATCCCCTCGCCACCAGATCCCCTCGCCATCAGATCCCCGCGCCATCAGATCCCCACCAGACGGATCTCTCCATCATTACAGGTCACAAGGAAGGAGTGGAGATTGCTGATAGACGCTAACTCAATTCCTGTTTTTCCTTTCTGCACTTCCCCTCTGTGGTCTGTTTATGAAGGAGGAGAATTGCTGATTCACTGGTTTTCTTTTTTTCCCATGAAATATTGTTGTTGACATCTAGGTTATCATTCTGCCGAGGGCAGTTCTCTGCTGCTCCATTTTTCTATATTATAGCCTCTCCCGAAGGTTTGATGCCATTTTATGATAGAGATCTGTAGTCACAGCACACACTTTCATTTTAGAACATCAGCATTGTAACAATGTACATACAGTGAGGGGAAAATGTATTTGATCCCCTGCTGATTTTGTAGGTTTGCCCACTGATAAAGAAACGATCAGTCTAATTTTATTGGTCGCTTTATTTTACCAGTGGGAGACGGAATAACAACAAAAATATCCAGAAAAACGCATTTCAAAAAAGTTATAAATTGATTTGCATTTTAATGAATGAAATAATTATTTGACCCCTTCACAAAATATGACTTAGTACTTGGTGGCAAAACCCTTGTTGGCAATCAGAGAGGTCAGACGTTTCTTGTAGTCGGCCACCAGGTTTGCAGACATCTCAGGAGGGATTTTGTCCCACTCCTCTTTGCAGATCCTCTTCAAGTCATTAAGGTTTTGAGGCCGACGTTTGGTAACTCGAACCTTCAGCTCCCTCCACATATTTTCTATGGGATTAAGGTCTGGAGACTGGCTAGGCCACTCCAGGACCTTAATGTGCTTCTTCTTGAGCCACTCCTTTGTTGCCTTGGCCGTGTGTTTTGGGTCATTGTCATGCTGGAATACCCATCTGACTGCTTTACAGGGATTTAACCCCTTCAACACCGGGCACTTTTACCCTCCTCTTGCCCAATTTTCAGCTTTTATCGCTGTCACACTTTGAATGACAATTGCGCGGTCATACAATGCTGTACCATCATTATTATTAGTATTGTCATTTTTTTTCCCACACAAATAGAGCTTTCTTTTGGGGGTATTTAATGTTGCTAAATAAATGGAAAAAAAAAATCCAAAAATTTGGAAAAAAAAATTTCCTTTTGTTTCTGTTATAAAATTTTGTAAATTTTTTCTTCATAGATTTAAGCCAAAGTGTATTCTGCTCCATTTCTTTGGTGAAAATAACCCAAAATCAGTGTATATTTTTCAGTCTGTAGGAAAGTTATAGAGCCCACACACTATGGAATATATCTGAAAATCGATCAATCTTGATGTACTGACGGCCGATCTCATTGCTTGAGGCAAGAAAATGTCAGCAAAGTACAAATCTCCCCAAATGACCCCTTTCTGGAAAGTAGACAGTCTGAGGTATTTAGTAAGAGGCATGGTGAGTTTTTTGAAGTAAGAGATGCTTGAGAGGAGATATGATGGCGATCTACAAATATGTCAATGACGATCCCACTGTAGGTAGGAAACTATTCAGTCTCAGGGGGTGCAAGAGGAGACGGGGGCCACACAATGACATTACAGGAGAAGCGGTCTAACCTTAAGCTGCATAGGGGGTTTTCACTGTCAGGGCAAGAAGGATGTGGAACTCTCTTCCACAATCGGTGGTGTCAGCGGGAAGTATAATTTTAACCACTTAAGGAAAGCCCCACTTACATGTACTGTGGCAGGGTGGCCCTTAAGCACAAAATCACGTACCTGTACATGATTCTCTTCTTCTGAGCCCTGCTCCCGCTGTGATTGGGCACAGCGAGAGCCAATCAGCGGCCTCAATGGCCACCGGGAACCCAATGATGGTTTGTAGAGAGGCAGAACGGCTGTCTGCCTATGTAAACAAGGCAGACAAGTGTTTTGCCAGAAGGGAAAATGCTAAGCAGAAGCATGAATCTCTGTATTCCTTTAGTAAAAGCACCTCCCCCCCCCCTACAGTTAGAAAGCACACATAGGGAACACATTTAACCCTTTGATTGCCCTTCCATGTCAGTGTCATTTATACAGTGACAGTGCATATTTTTAGCACCGGTCACTGTATTGGTGTCACTGATTCCCAAAAAAGTGTCACTTAGTGCCAGATTTGTCCGCCGTAATGTCGCTGTCCCACAAAAAATCAGTGATTGCCACCATTACCAGTAAAAAATATTTAAAAAATAAAAATTTCATAAATCTATCCCATAGTTTGTAGACGCTATAACTTTTTGCACAAACCAATCAATATATGCATATTGGGAATTTTTCTACCTAAAATATGTAGCAGAATAATTAGATTTTTCACTGGATATATTTTATAGCAGAAAGTAAAAAAAAATGGTTGCAAAATTGTTGCTCTTTGTTTGTTTATAGCACAAAAAATAAAAACCGCAGAGGTGATCAAATACCACCAAAGGAAAGCTCTATTTGTGGGGAAAAAAGGACATCAATTTCATTTAGGTACAGCGTCAACACGCCTGCGCAAATTGTCAGTTAAATTAATGCAGTGCGATATTTGTAAAATAAATGAACGCAGTGGCATATCTCAAAAAATGGCCTGGTCATTAAGGGGGTAAATCCTTCCGGGGCTGAAGTGGTTAAAAGACTCTTGGACGTGCATCTTAAGCCTCGTACACACGGTGCAACGGTCGTACGACCGAACGGTCCAAATCATATATTGGCTGTTGTATCTCTCGTACTGACATGCACTAAGCGGTCGTAAGACCAAGCCGAACGTGGTGACGTGCTACGAGCGTATAAAGAAGGAAGGTAGGTTTACACGAACGGACACTTCTGGGCGTTCCTGACTTCTGAGCATGCGTGTTTTGCACGTACAACTTGTTGGACCAACTTCTCTGTACACTCGGTACAACGGTCCTACGACCGCTTGTTGTACAACAAAAGTTTTCTAGTCTGCTCATCCCACATCTATTGTACGACCGTCGCACGTCGGCTGTTCTAATCGCACGTACTAACGGCCGGATGATCGCACAACAAGCAGTCGTACGACCGTTTTCATACGACCTTCGCACCGTGTGTACGGATCTTTAGTGAGAACCGTATATTAGGATATGGGAAATGATTATCAACATGTGGACACACACAGCTTGAACTGGATGGATGGACTGGTGGCTTTATTAAACTTTACCAGCTGTGTAATTGTTGTGACCATTTTTTTGAAAATTAAGAAAAAAAAAAAAAGTTTTTTTATTTTTTACATCCCGTCACCAGTGCAGCACAGCGCCGCCATATAACTGGGGTGGGGGTGATCAGGGACACTGACTGGGAACGGTATGTAAAATAAAACATTTTTTTTTTAATTTTTTAAAAATACTTTTTCTTTTCTCTTTTTTACAGTTTTTTTTTTCACATACTGTAACCAGAGCAATACAGTGTTACCATAGTAAGGTATGATGGACCATACACATGGAGTAACTATACAGTTACTGTATTTATGCTTTTTTCTTTTTTTTTTCGTGACAGAACCCTAAAACCAGAGCGCAGATTGACAGCCTCCTGCAGGATGGGAAGAACAAGGAGCTGCGGGACCGGCTGTGCAGCCGGATGTCCTTTGGCACCGCCGGCTTACGAGCCGCCATGGGGGCCGGATTCTCCAGAATCAATGACCTGACCATCATACAGACCACACAGGTAAGAGGCAGCAGGTTCGATTTTCTGGTTATAAGTGTCTTGGAATTCAAAGATCTGTAAGTAATTCCCGTGGGTCCCGGCGCACTTCTCACAATTGGAGAGTGCTCAGTTTCCATAATATAAATATATGCAAATAAGAGAGAAAGGTGTGATCATCAAATCAAAGTCTGCAGACAGTAAAGTAATTGAAAGGCTCCCTTTTTATTTTTTAAAGCGGAGTTCCACCCTGTTAAAAGTCAGCAGCTACAGAAAGTGTATCTGCTGACTTTTAACAATCAGACACTCACCTGTCCTTCGCTCCAGCGATGCGGTCGCCCGAGGGAAAAAGGACGTCAATTTTTTTTTTTGATACAACGGCGCACGACCGCACAATTGTCAGTTATAGCAACGCAGTGCCGTATCACAAAAAATGGCCTGGCCATTAAGGGGATAAAACCCTCCTGGGCAGAAGTGGTTTAAGCGGTAGTAAACTGCAATGCCGACTGTGTGAGTGGCCAGAGCCGCAACAACTTCACTCCCCGGTGCTGTGCATGGGTGCCGCCATTGATGGCACAGGACTCTGGAGGAACGGCACGGAATGCCGTTCCTTCAGAGCGCATGCGTCGTTGTCGTCACCGGCTGCATCAAAAGTAAATAATGGTGCACGTTTAGGAGATAGTTACAGTACCTACAGGTAAGCCTTATTATAGGCTGATCTATAGGTACAAGTCATGCCTGGGAGTTTACTCCCACTTGGCTACTTTCACAGTTGTGCGAGTTGTCCTGCGTCTTGGGACTGAAAAGTCGCATGACAAGTCGTTGCCCATTATTTCCAATGAGTACCGTTCATATCTGTATGACTTCAAGTCGCACCGTCTTCAAAGTAGTCCCTGCATTACTTTGATCCAACTTTGATGCAACTAGAGGTCCATAGACTTCAATGTTAAAACCTCAAAGTCGCATGTAAATAGCATCTGAATAATATAGATGCGATTTCTGTACTACGACTTTGCAATATGTTTTCATTGAGCCAAAGTTGCAACAAAGTCGGACCAAAGTCGTACTGATCCCAAATCGCGGTAAAATCGCATCACACTAGGGCCAAAACAACTAATCGATTAATCGACAACTAATCGATTATTAAAATAGTTGTCAACTATTTTCATAATCAGTTAATCGGCCACTGATTAGTTGGCCTGTGTACAGAATGCATTATTTGTTTACATATCAGGAAGTACAGTGCAGCACACATACAGCTCAGTACACCGTCCATACATGTCAGTAAGTGCCTGAGAACTTGTGAATGTGTGAGGAGCAATACGTCATGGGACATGTAGTCCTGGGCAGGAAGTGAGAGGTTCCAAAGGTAGTTTTTTTTTCACCTCGCTATAGGGGCTCTCTATATTACACTTTGCAGCTTGATATTGGGGCACTCTGAAGGCAGGAGGAGCCAGAAGTGTTGATGGGGGACCCCAGAAGAGGGGAATCAGGGCTGCTCTGTGCAAAACCATTACACAGCGCAGGTAAGTATAGCATGTTTGTTATTTTAACAAAAATACTTTAAAAGACTGTGTGCAGGAAGATTCGCATCTGAACCCAGAGAAGGTGGAGACTAATAGACTGGAGGTAATAGAAGGCATTGCAATTACATTTAAAGTAAACATTTACCAGTATTGTGCATTTATATCTAAAATGACCATATCCATGAAAACAAAAGTCTCAGCTTTTAGCACTACTTTTTTTTTCTGTCTCCCTTCCACCCTTTATATAACTTCATGTCCGACTCCTAGGTAAAATGCCCATATATCCTACTTCTGGGTGTATTTATTATTATATTTGCTTCTGTCTGTTATTCTCAGAGTGGATTTGAGATTTTGCTCCCCAACCATATAGTTGGTTATTTTATATTTACCACTGCATAGAGATATTTAAGACAAAATTGCCTTTTTTTTTCTTTTAAAACTTTAAATCTTCACAAAATTTTACACCACATTTTTTTTTGTAAGATTATTATCCGATTAACCACTTGCCGACTGCCGATCGGCATTTGACGGCGGCAAAGTGGTTCGTTCCCGCAAAACGCCGTCATACGACGGCGGCTGCGGGAACGAGCTTAGTGAGCGCGCGCGCGCCCGTGCGCTCACTGTGTTCGGGGAGGGCCAGGGAGCGGGTGCGGCGGCTTCGATTGCCGCCGGCTACCCGCGATGGCCCCCCCGGAGCGGAGGAACGGAGGTCCGTGTATGTAAACACGGACCTCCGCTCTGTGTGAAGGGGGAAGGGCTGTGATCACAGCCTTCCTGTATACGAAGGCTGTGACCACTTCCCTTCCCCAGATAGTGCAGTCCCCCTACAGTAAGAACACGCCCAGGGAACATAGTTAACCCTTAGAGCGCCCACTGCAGGTTAACCCCTTCACTGCCAATGACATTTACACAGTAATCAGTGCATTTTTATAGCACTGATCGCTGTATAAATGCCAATGGTCCCAAAAAAGTGTCAAAATAGTCCGACATGTCCGCCCCAATATCGCAGTACCGCTAAAAATCGCAGATCGCCGCCATTACTAGTAAAAAAATAATTAAAAAACCCCAAAAATGAATTCTCATCATCCGTAAACGCGACCACTTTTGCGCAAACCAATCAATAAACGCCGATTGCGATTTTTTTTTTTTTTATCGCAAATATGAGGAAGAATATAAATCGGCCAAAAACGGTGAAAAAAAATGTTTTTTTATATTTTTTTTTTTATTTGTATTCTAGCAAAAAGTAAGAAATTTGGGTTTTTTTTGCAAAATTGTCGCTCTTCTTTTGTTTATAGCGGCGATCAGAAATGACGCAGAGGTGATCAAATACCACCAAAAGAAAGCTCTGTTTGTGGGAAAAAAAGGACGCAAATTTCGTTTGGGTACAACGTCGCACGTTGTCAGTTAAAGCGACGCAGTGCCGAATCGCAAAAAGGGCTCCGGTCCTAAAGCTGGAAATCCTTCCGGGGCTGAAGTGGTTAATTGAAACAATAATCGACCAACTAATCGATTATGAAAATAATGGTTAGTTGTAGCCCTACATCACACAAGTGTGAAAGGGGCCTTAAAGTCTCTCCAGGACTTCCTCAGCGACTCTTCTCTGCTCCAGGCTCTGACTTTTGTTACAATTGTCATGAAGTCGAGTCTCAGTGTTTTTTCCTGCTTTTCTTTATTGCAACATCAGCAACATCTTATTGTGCCAAGTTTGTCGCCCAAAGAGGAGCAGGAGCTTTTTTTGGTGGGCAAGCTTCATGCAATGCGATTTGTCGCATGACAAGCACGGCAAAACTGCAGTGCGTTTTAGGTGCCGTTGTAAATAATGACACCTGAACCTGTGATTGTAGTGCGTTTATAGAGCAAGAAGTGAATAGAGCAGGGCTCGACAATTCCCGATCACCATGGCAACCAGATATCGCGTCCCGGTGAGCGGCACCTGATCCTTCTCTCCCTTCACTATCCAACAGCATCTCCGACTCGACTCGGCGAAGAGCCTTTCTCTGCCTGAGGCTGACAGCTGTTAAACATAAACAAAACTCAGGCAGTCTGCCAAGTTCTCTGATAACTATAAACACAAAAGATACAAAAGTATCGGAAGTTTAACCACTTAGGGCCCGTTGACACAGGGGCGAGCCGACTTTGGCGCGACTTTGGTAGGCAATTGCAGTGCGACTTTCAGTGCGACTTCAGGCGACTTGTCTGGCATAAGTCGTGCGGTAACTTTGCCTGTGGCCAATCAGAGAAGGGAGAGAGGGGTTTCTCCAAAATAAATGATATTCTTTTCACTGTAAAGTCGCTTGCATTAAGATGGGGGATCAGACTTGAAGGCGACTTCTATTGAATCCTATGGGCACAAGTTGGATAGAAGTCACCTTGAAGTAGTACAGGGACCTTTTTTTGAAGTTGGAGCGACTTCAATAGTGTACATTAAGAAGGCTCCCATGTCAAGCGACTTGGGGTGACTTGAGGCAACTCAAGTCAGAGCGCAAGTCACCCCTTTGTGAACCGGCCCTTAAAAACTAAACTTTTTTGACACTTGTTGCTTACTAGTAAAAATCTATTTTCTTTTTTTTTTGCTAGAAAATTACTTAAAGTGGAGTTCCGCCCCTTCCGAATGTTTATTAAAAGTCAGCAGCTACAAAAAGTGTAGCTGCTGACTTTTAATGAACAGACACTCACCTGGCTCCCGGGCCAGCGTTGGGGCCGCTCGGAGCCTCGCTCCTCTCCCCCCTCCGCAGGCGCCGGCATTGCTACTGTGGGCACCCCTTTATGGCTTCACGGCCGGGCGCGCACTGCGCTAATGCGCGAGCCGCACTGCGCTTTGTGATTTGGTCCCGAAGTCTTCCAGGACCTGTCCTGTGTCCCAGAAGACCTAGGGAGGGAGGGGGAAGGAGACCTTCCACTTCTGATCGCCTAACGCAGTGGTTGTCAACTCCTGTCCTCAGGACCCATTAACAGGCCAGATGTATTACCTTGGGGAGATGCAGACTAGAACACTGCAATCACTGAGCAGCAAATGATATCACCTGTGATGTATTTCAGTTATCCTGCAAACCTGGCCTGTTAGTGGGTCCCGAGGACCAGAGTTGAGAACCACTGGCCTAAGGTGACCGGAGTGGAAGTACCCGCAATAATCGGGTATCCGCACCCCCCCTCCCCAAAAGCTTAGTTTCAGCACCCGGAGCTGGGGAGGAGGCCCTAAAGCGGAAGTTCCACTTTTGGGTGGAGCTCCACTTTAAAACCCCCCAAACATTGTATATATTTTTTTAGCAGCGACCCTAGAGAATAAAATAGCGGTTGTTGCAGTATTTTATGTCACACGGTGTTTGCACAGCGGCCTTTCAAATGCAATTTTTTTTTTTTTTTTAAAAATACACTTTAATGAAAAAAAAAAAGTAGAGTTAGCCCATTTATTTTTTTTTTTTTTGTATAATGTGAAAGATGTTACATTGCGAGAATCGTGATCTTTATTCTAAGCAACAATATTGTGATTCTTGTTTTAGCCGGAGTCGTGCAGCTCTACAGTGTGCTGTGAGGTGGGGGAGGGGAGATGAGGCAGCTGGATAAGCAGAAGAATCTTTATATGTCCTCTGATAAAGCCCTGTGTGTCATCAACAACTACCACTCGGTATGTGCAGCTGGGCTCCAGTATTTCATGGTGACCAGAAACCCACCAGAGCAATGAAAAGTCACCGTGGGGGACACACATGTAGGCAGGAAGTGGCTGCAGAGAGGCAGCAGAAGATCAGCAGCACTGGAATACTTTTCACCTTTTTTGTATCTTATTTAAAGTGTCACTATGGCTTCATTTAGATGTGCAGTTGGGTGGTAAAAATGTGCAGTAGAGACGTGTTTTTGCCACCCACCAACGGCCACCCTTAAGCTCCATTAGGCAGCAGATGAGGGTGTTTTACATGCATTTGGCATAATAAGGAGTTTCCCCTATAACAGTTTTTAGTGTCACTCTTTCTGGCCAGCCTATAACCCTGATGTTACGGTGTTACTGTGGAGTTATTGACTGGCTGCTCTGCTGTGAGTAAGTTAGGGTTGGGGGGGAAAATTACTTGCCTCACCCCGGGGGGGGCGGGGGGGGCGCTGACAACCCCACACTACACTAAAACTTCTACTACTCCTAACTTTTTTAGCTGGCTCCTAGATTCAAAGAAAATTTGTCAAACCCTGGAATAGAGTGTTCCTGAGAAGTCTGCCCAGGGTTTCTGGTTTGGTGGGTTTGCCAGATAATGATTCACTGATATGCAGCACCCTGGAGAGCTCACAGTGGGGAGGGGAAATATCGATCGTCATGCTCTCCATTTACACTAAAGCACACATTGATCACCTAAAGTGTGTGCAAACCCTAACTTCTCTTACTTGCTTAAGCTTGCCAGCTTATTCAGCGTTTCCCTCTCTATATTAAAGCTTGCAGAAATAGGACCTGCAGGGAACAAATGGGTAAAATACTTACCTTCCCTTGCCTTCCATAGTGCAGGGACATCTTCTGCCTGCAGACACGATCTCTGGGAGTGATGAGTAACTTAAATCCCACAAGAAGATGTTGCTGCACAGTGCAGGGTCACCAGCATCTGAGATATTCAACCTTCTCTGAGATCCGGCTGGAAGGAGAATTGCGTCACCCTTGCCTAGGTGCTGTAGGAAGTTATGGAAAGGTAAGTTTGTTACCTAACTTCAATCTAAATACGCTCACCGGCCACTTTATTAGGTACACCTGTTCTATTGCTTGGTTACACAAATCTAATTGGCTAATAAGCCAGTCATATGACAGCAACTCCATGCATTTAGGCATTTAGATGTGGTGAAGACGACTTGCTGAAGTCCAAACTGAGCGTCAGAATGGGGAAGAAAGGCAATTTAACCACTTCAGCCCTGGAAGGATTTCACACTTTAGGACCAGAGCACTTTTTGTGATTCGGCGCTGCGTCGTTTTAACTGACAATTGCGCGGTCGTGCGGCGTTGTACCCAAACAAAATTTGCGTCCTTTTTTTCCCACAAACAGAGCTTTCTTTTGGTGGTATTTGATCACCTCTGCTTCATTTCTGATCGCCCCTATAAACAAAAGAAGAGCGTCAATTTTGCCAAAAAAACCCCCCAAATTTCTTACTTTTTGCTAAAATACAAATCCAAAAAAAAAAATATAAAAAAATTTTGGCCAATTTATATTCTTCCTCATATTTTTGGTAAAAAAAATCGCAATCGGCGTTTATTGATTGGTTTGCGCAAAAGTTGCCACGTTTACGTATGATGAGAATTCATTTATGGGTTTTTTTTTTTTACTAGTAATGACGGCGATCTGCGATTTTTTTAGCGGTACTGCGATATTGCAGCAGACATGTCAGACCATTTTGACACTTTTTTTGGGACCATTGGCATATATACAGTGATCTGTGCTATAAAAATGCACTGGTTACTGTGTAAATGCCATTGGCGGCGAAGGGGTTAACCTGGAGGGGGTGCTCTTTAACTGTGTTCCCTCAGTGTGATCTAACTGTATGGGGGCTGGGCTGGCAGGGGGAGGGGAGTGATCACGGCTTCCATATACAGGAAGCCTGTGATCACAGCCCTTCCCCCCTCTGTCAGAACGGAGATCCGTGTTTACATACATCACCCCCGTTCTTTCACTGTGGCGGGGCCACCGCGGGTAGCCGGCGGAGATCGAGTCCGCCCTACCCGCTCCCTAGCCCCACCGGAACACAGTGAGTGCGCGACAAGGCTCCGGCGGCACGCGCTCACAGTTCAGGATCTCGCAGCTGCCGTCGTATGATGGTAGATTGCGATATCCAACCAATTTATAGCCGTCAGACGCCGGTCGGCGGTGGGCAAGTGGTTAAGTGACTTTGAATGTGGCATTGTTGTTGGTGGCAGATGGGCCGGTCTGAGTATTTCAAAAACTGCTGATCTACTTGTATTTCACACACAACCATCTCTCTGGTTTACAGAGAATGGTCTGAAAAAGAGAAAATGTCCAGTGAGCGGCAGTTGGAGGAAAATTCCTTGTTGATGTCAGAGAAGAATGGGCAGACGGGTTTGAGATGATAGAAGGGCAACAGTAAGAGCCCTTTAACATTGGTGTCGCCCGAGTGTTACCGGTAAAGCGCTGCTAGTTTAGCAGCACTTTACCGCTGTTATAGTGGCGCTTTTAACCCCCCAGAAGGGGTTAAAAGTGCACGCTTATCGCTGCTTTCAAAGTGCTTTTACGAAGCTTTGAAAGTGGCGCCCATTAATTTTAATGGCAGGGGCAGTGAAGGAGTGGTGTATACACCGCCCCAAAGATGCTGCTTGCGGGAGTTTTTTTCTTGTCCTTCAAGTGCCCCGTCCCAGTGTGAAGAGACACACTGACTTTAATGGAGAGGCGTTTTTCAGGCACTTAGCAGAGGCTATTTCCAGCGCTAAAGTGCCTGAAAACCGCCCCAGTGTGAAAGGGCTCGAATTCAACCACTCATTACACCCATGGTATGCAGAATACCATCTCGGAACGCACAACACATCCAACCTTGAAGCAGATGGGCAGCAGCAGCAGAAGACCACACCGGGTGCCACTCCTGTCAGCTAAGAACAGGAAACTAAGGCTACAATTGGCACAGGCTCACCAACATTGGACAATAGAAGATTGGAAAAATGTTGCCTGGTCTGATGAGTCTCAATTTCAGCTGCAACATTCAGATGGTGGGGTCAGAATTTGGCGCATGGATCCATCCTGCCTTGTATCACCGGTTCAGGCTGGGGGTGGTGGTGTAATGGTGTGGGGGGATATTTTCTTGGCACACTTTGGGCCCCTTAGTACCAACTGAGCATCGTTTAAATGCCACGGCCTACCTGAGTATTGTTGCTGACCATGTCCATCCCTTTATGACTGCAGTGCCCCCATCTTCTCATGGCTCCTTCCAGCAGGATAATGCACCATGTCACAAAGCTCCAATCATCTCACCACTGGACAATGAGGTCACTGCACTCCAATCATCTCACCACTGGACAATGAGATCACTGCACTCCAATCATCTCACCACTGGACAATGAGGTCACTGCACTCCAATGGCCTCCACAGTCACCACATCTCATCCAATAGAGCACCTTTGGGATGTGTTGGAACGGGAGATCAGCATCATGGATGTGCAGCCGAAAAATCTGCAGCAATTGCATGATGCTATCATGTTACTATGGGCCAAAATCTCTGATGAATGTTTCCAACACCTTGCTGAATCTATGCCATGAAGAATGAAGGCAAAAGGGGGTCCAACCCAGGGTTAGCAAGGTGTACCTAATAAAGTGGCCAGTGAGTGTAGATGATAGAACATAAAAGCTCTGAAATTCATCACGGTACCGCCCAGGGACTGATTGTATTGACACATAGACCAGGCAGCTGACATTGGGGAAGATAGCAGCACTGCTAATGGGCATACATGTGCATTGGTGTATGCAGGAACAATGAATCCTACGAGGTGTAGAGTAGTGCACATGACCGCACTTCACATGCATCAGTTATACAGTGCATCTGGAAAGTATTGACAGTGTTTCACTTTTTCCACATTTTGTTATGTTACAGCCTTATTCCAAAATTGATTCAATCCATTATTTTCCTCAAAATTCTACAAAACAATTCCCCATAATGACAAAGTGAAAGAAGTTTGTTTGAAATCTTTGCAAATTTGTTAAAAATACAAAAAGGAAAAAAATCCCATGTACAGAAGCATTCACAACCTTTGCCGTGACACTCAATATTGAGCTCAGGTGCATCCTGCTTCCACTGATCATCCACGAGGTGTTTTTTCAGCTTGATTGGAGTCCACCTGTGGTCAATTCAGTTGATTAGACATGATTTGGAAAGGCACACAGCTGTCCATATAAGGTCTCACAGGTAACAGTGCATGTCAGAGCACAAACCAAGCCATGGAGTCTAAGGAATTATCTGTAGACCTCAGAGACAGGATTGTATGGAGGCACAGATCTGGGGAAAGGTAGAGAAGAAATTCCTAATGAGAACAGTGACCTCCATCATCCCTTAATGGAAATCGTGTGGAACCACCAGGACTCTTCTTAGAATGGGCTGCCCGGCCAAACTGAGCGATGGGGGAGAAGGGCCTTAGTCAGGTAGGTGACCAAGAAACGATGGTCACTCTGACAGAGCTCCAGCATTTCTCTGTGGAGAGAGGAGAACCTTCCAGAAGAACAACCATCTGTGCAGCACTGCAACAATCAGGCCTCTATGGTAAAGTGGCCAGACAGAAGCCACTCCTCAGTAAAAGGCACATGACAGTCCACCTTTGCCAAAAGACAACTGAAGGACTCTGACCATGAGAAACCAAATTCTCTGGTCTGATGAAACAAAGATTGAACTCTTTTGACCTGAATGACAATGGTGTGTCTGGAGGATACCAGGCACTGCTCATCACCTGGCCAATACCATCCCTACAGTGAAGTATGGTGTTGGCAGCATCATACTGTGGTGATGTTTTTCAGCGGTAGGAACTGGGAGAGTAGTCAGGATCGAGGGAAAGATGAATGCAGCAATGTACAGAGACATCCTTGATGAAAACCTGCTTCATAGTGCTTTGGACCTCAGACTGGGGCAAAGGTTCATCTTCTAACAGAACAACGACCCTAACCACACAGCCAACAAAGGAGTGGCTACGGGACAACTCTGTGAATGTCCTTGAGTGGGCCAGCCAGAGCCCAGACTTGAACCTGATTGAACATCTCTGGAGATGTATGAAAATGGCTGTGCACCAACACTCACCATCCAACCTGATGGGGCTTGAGAGGTCCTGCAAAGAAGAATGGGAGATACGACCCAAAAATAAGTGTACTAAGCCGGTAGCATCATACTCAAAAAGACTTGAGGCTGTAATTGGTGACAAGGGAGCTTCACCAAAGTATTGGGCAAAGGCTGTGACTACTTATGTACATGGGAGGAGTCTGTGATACTTATGTACGTGGGAGGAGTCTGTGATACTTATGTACATGGGAGGAGTCTGTGATACTTATGTACATGGGAGGAGTCTGTGATACTTATGTACATGGGAGGAGCCTGTCATACTTGTGTACATGGGAGGAGTCTCTGATACTTATGTACATGGGAGGAGACTGTGATACTTATGTACATGGGAGGGTCTGAGGAGGGTACATGTATTCATAGTGTCTGAGGAGGGTACATGTATTCATAGTCTCTGAGGAGGGTACATGTGTT
>BLSH010266931.1:345525-361360 GCA_018402905.1 Glandirana rugosa | reverse complement strand
CATGTATTCATAGTGTCTGAGGAGGGTACATGTATTCATAGTGTCTGAGGAGGGTACATGTATTCATAGTGTCTGAGGAGGGTGCATGTATTCATAGTGTCTGAGGAGGGTACATGTTGTACATGGGAGGGGCCTGTGATACTTATGTACATGGGAGGGGCCTGTGATACTTATGTACATGGGAGGGGCCTGTGATACTTATGTACATGGGAGGAGCCTGTGATACTTTGGTACAAGGGAGGGGCCTGAGATACTTTGGTACAAGGGAGGGGCCTGAGATACTTTGGTACAAGGGAGGGGCCTGTGATACTTATGTACATGGGATTTTTTTTTTAGTTTTTTATTTATTTTTAATAAATTTGCAAAGATTTCAAACTTCTTCCATGTTGTCGTTCTGGAGGATTGTTTATAGAATTTTGAGAAAAATAATCGATTTCATCCATTTTGGAATAAGACTGTAACATAACAAAATGTGGAAAAAGTGAAGCGCTGTGAATACTTTCCGGATGCACTGTAGCTCTAAACTGGAAGTGCAGGGAAAGTTCTTAGGTGGATTTGCATGGTGAATATCAATCAATCAATATCAATATACAGAGAGAACGGTCAGTAAACTTTTGTTTTCAATTAAAATTGAGCGGTATTCCTTTTCATTAGTATTGCTGGGTAGGAGACTTGTTTTTATCTTGGAGGTTTAGTGATTCTTTAAGGAGTTACAGAAAAGTAATCTCCTTAGTAATTGATACTAAGCAAACAAGAGAAAAAATAGATCTAAAAATAATTCCCGGATCCCAAGGGATAGACGGCTGAAGACGTGCAGATCCACCACCCCCTCCGTGCTCTCCAGCCTCCTTCTATGAGAACAGCCGGATTATTCTTTGCAGAGTTACCAGAAATGATTGTCAGTTTTAGAAAATCACAGCAGCTACAAATTGAAATGGACATGCATGTAGGAACTTTGTTCAATTCATTTTATTGCGGTTAATTGGTGAATATGACGGTGTAATTAAAGGATATGTTCTCCATTCTAAAGTATTTATTATTATTGTTATTAGTATTATTATTATTTCTTCAGGTACTTGTATAGTGCTGTCAATTTATGCAGCTCTTTACATACATTGTACATTCACATCAGTCCCTACCCTCAAGGAGCTTACAATCTAAGGTCCCTATCTCACATTCATACATATACTAGGGCCAGTTTAGACAGGAGCCAATTTACCTACCAGCATGTCTTTGGATTGTGAGAGGAAACCGGAGTACCCAGAGGAAACCCACGCAGGCACAGGGAGAACATGCAAACTCCAGGCAGGTAGTGTCGTGGTTGGGATTCGAGCCAGCAACCCTTTTGCTGCCAGGCAAAAGTGCTATCCACTACACCACTGTGCCTCCCGTTATGATTCAGATCTGCTTTCAGTGATGTAATACGAAACATCCATCCAACATACCCATATCTAGTGAGCTGTGATTATTTGCTGCATTCAGTCAGAAGCAGTGGCGGCTAGTGTGTTTTTGTTTTTTTTTTTTTTTTTTGTTTTTTTTGGGGGGTGCGCAAACAACCACCTGTTAGACCCCCCCCGCCCCAAGCGGCGCCTCCCCCCGCTGTTTGCTGGTCGCTCCGGCACTTACCCCATCTAGGCCTGTAGCGTGCAGCGGCTCCATGCCCACTCGTTCACAGCGACTCCCAGCGCGTGGCTCCTCCCTCCTCCTCCTAAGCGTCCAAAATGACTTGTCCTTTCAGCCAATCTGGTGACGGGTGTCTACCTGATTGGCCGGAAGGAGGATCAGTTTTACAACAGCGAATATTCGTTCGCTGTTGTAACACACCTGAGTGGGCTGAGAGCGCACTCTCTGCACCCTGAGCCCACCCTATTTTGAAGCCTACTTAGAGCCTCTGGCTCCCACACCCTCTGCCTGCCCCTGCAAATGTAATTCGTGCACTTGGTGTCCTGAAAGGGACCAGGCGCATGGATGGGGGGGGGGGGTGTCAGAAGGAATAGTGGAGGTGGGGTCCGTGCACTCTCAATGGACGGGCCGCCCCACCCCTGATCAGAAGGTCTGTGATTTTCAGATTAGTTTGCGGCCCTTTCTATGGGTTACCATGTGTGGGTTATGGTAACATTGTTGCAAAGGGTTTTTTATTTTTAAATAACAAACATGTAATACTCACATGCTCTGTGTAATGGTTTTGCACAGAGCAGCCCTGATCATCCCCTTCTGCAGTCACCTGCTGGTACACCTGGCTCCTACTGCCTTTCCGAGAGTGCCCATATCAAATCGCTTGCTATGGGGGCACTCGTGCCAGGCTTTGTGGGTTTTCTAACACACAGTGTGGCTCAGCCCCGCTCAACCCCCGCTACCTTGTCACTTGATTTGATTGACAGCTGTAGGAGCCAATTGTCTCCGCTGATCTCACAGTCCAGTGAGAAGGGAGAGCGAGAGCAGCACCGCTAGGTTGACTTCGGGCTCAAGTAAATATTTTGGGGGAGGGAGCTGCACAAAAAAGTTCACCTTAATGCAGAGAATGCATTTACAACCACTTTAAAGTGTTAGTAAGCTGCAGGTGATTAAAAACAGAAAAAAAATCCCTGCAGGACAGTGTTATAATGTGCTAGTATGCATCACATACTAGCACATTATGATAGACTTGCCTATGAATGAAGCCCTCCAGTGCAGCAATGTCATTTCTGAGACGGCTGACATCTTCCCCCATCTTCCTTCTGGGTTCGCGGCCTCCGGCTACATGAGTGGCCAAGAGCCCGATGACGTCACTCCCGCGCGGGAGCTGCTGTTTTCGGCACGGGCACTGAAGGTCTGGTACTGTAAGCCGGACCTTCAGAGCGCATGTGCCGATAATGTGATCGGCTGCAGGCATTCTAAATATTCACAGTACCTACAGGTAGGCCTTATTATAGGTTTGCCTGTAGGTACAAGTAATAGTACAGAGATTACTACCACTTTAAGTTGAGGGGATTATTTCCCTGGCTGGGGGTAGAAGTGGCTAATATTGCATAGCTGGGATGAACAGATAGAAGAAACTAGAGGGAGAAGATGGTGTAAAGAGCAGACACAAAAAAGGATGAGGAAGAGGAGGTAAGAAAGAGAGGTGAGATGGGGCCATGAAGAATGACTGGGGTTCTCCAATTGTTATGGCCTTTTCTCACCATGTACCACTCTTTGGTGTAATGTTAGTGACCGATTCAAATGTCCCTCCTGTAGGTTGTGTTCAATCTGAGATCTCCATGCTTTCTGAGATTTATGTAACACCTTTGTTTGAGAAGCTGACTGCTTTTCAGAGATCATTGCCTGGGGTTCTCTATTATTAAAGTGAAGGTTAAAGATTCCAAGCTTGTGCTATCACCCGCTTAACAGTTGTAAAATGAAGTGCTGGCATGGTTGGGGAAATTACAAACAATGAAGATTAAGTGTTTTTTGATGGCCAGGTTGTACAGGAGAGGAGTGTGGAGGGTATGACAATGGCAGTATGTATAGGAGAGGAGTGTGGAGAGTATGACAGTGGGCAGTATGTACAGAAGAGGAGTTTGGAGGGTATGACAGCAGGCAATATGTATAGGAGAGGAGTGCGGAGCGTATGATGGGGGCAGTATGTACAGGAGAGGAGTGTGGAGGGTATGATGGGAGCAGTATGTATAGTAGATCAGTGTGGAGTGTATGACAGTGGGCAGTATGTACAGGAAAGGAGTGTGGAGGGTATGATGGGAGCAGTATGTACAGGAGAGGAATGTGGAGTGTGTGACAGTGGGCAGTATGTACTGGAGAGGAGTGTGAAAGGTATGACAGCGGGCAGTATGTACAGGAGAGGAGTGTGGAGGGTAAGACAGTGGGCAGTATGTACAGGAGAGAAGTATGGAGGTATGGCAGTGGGCAGTGTATACAGGAGAGGAGTGTGGAGGGTAAGACAGTGGGCAGTATGTATAGGAGAGGAGTGTGGAGGGTATGATGGGAGCAGTATGTACAGGAGAGGAATGTGGAGTGTGTGACAGTGGGCAGTATGTACTGGAGAGGAGTGTGAAAGGTATGACAGCGGGCAGTATGTATAGGAGAGGAGTGTGGAGGGTAAGACAGTGGGCAGTATGTACAGGAGAGAAGTATGGAGGTATGGCAGTGGGCAGTGTGTACAGGAGAGGAGTGTGGAGGGTATGATGGGAGCAGTATGTACAGGAGAGGAGTGTGGAGGGTATGACAGCGGGCGTTCTGTACAGGAGAGGAGTGTGGAGTTTATGACAGTGGGCAGTATGTACAGGAGAGGAGTGTGGAGGGTATGATGGGAGCAGTATGTATAGGAGAGGAGTGTGGAGGGTATGATAGTGGGCAGTGTGTATAGGAGAGGAGTGTGGAGGGTATGACAATGGGCAATATCTATAGGAGAAGAGTAGTAGGGAGGGTATGACAGCGGGCAATATGTGTACATACTGTTGTCATAATGTTTACACTTATTTCTTGCACATACTGCCCGCTAAGACTCTTCTTTTTCTTTGTTTGGAATACCCCCAACATTGCAGACTCGGATTATGAACAATAAAACAGGAGGAGCTGCAAAACACAAAGGTGGACAGGAGCAGAGCTGGGAAATGATCAGTGTTGGGCATGCTGACCCTTTTATTTTGGGATCCCGGGATTCTCCCCCTGAGCGGTGCATGTGTGGTGATAACCGATTCTTGGTGTAGGTATTACCTGTGTAAATACAGACAGCGGAGTGTTACTGTCCTCTCCATTCTATGCTGCGGATGACATAACTGCCTGTAACAGCAGAAGAGTGCAAACTCTGCATTATTCTGCCATTAGAAATCATTAACAGGGACTGATCACCAGAACATTGACATTTAGCACTTCACCAACATTCATCACATTTATTCCTCTATCTAATCAGCCTCTGTGTGTAGGAGATCCTGATTCAGGAGTAGGACAAGCTGATTAGATATTCTCTGCTGAATGATTAGTCAGGCCATACACTATACATTTTTTTCCCCTTCAGTTAGCCGGTTGAACCAAAAAAAATGTGCCGATTCCTCCATCTACACATTAAAGGTCGACAGGGGAAGCACTTCCGCTGTGCATCGGAGTTTCCCCGTCGCGAGAACACAATGATCAGCGTTGCCAGCTATAGCCGGTGGGACCGATCGTTCTGAAAACACCCAACGGGGTAGTTGTACAGAAATCAATTGGTAGATTGACTTTTTTACAGCCAGGGTGCCCATACTTGGATCAGAAATTCAGTCGGTCCCTGGCTGAACCAGCCGAATTTTGGTCCATGTCCATCTTCTGGGATTTTCTAATTTTTTTTTTTTACTTCTTCAAAGAAGAATTCCAAGGATGATATATTTTTACATTGGTCCAGCTTGCTGAGTGGCTGTCCCGGTGCATTCCGAATACAGGAGGTCGGTTACTCAGCACAGGCTCCTTTCAGAGAATATTTAACATTTTCTCAATGAAAGCAAATTATTCTCTTATTGGACAAGGCAGGGACTGTGATGTCATCGCCCCTCCTCTCCACCTCATCCAATCAGAGAACACTTTGCATTCATTTAGATAATGTTAAGTTATCTCCGAATGGCGCCTGTACTAAGTAACCGACCTCCTGTGTACAGAATGCATCAGTCTAGCTGTTCAACACAGGAGTCGGAAGCTAGTGGAGATCATTGGAGTAGCTGCATCTACTACTATGATTTCCAGCTTCTAGGGGATGCCACAAGTGGTTACATGGGTCCAAGCTGGATCCATGTACAGAGAGGAAAAAAAGTATGCTCCCCTGCTAATTTTGTAGGTTTGCCCACTGACAAAGAAATGATCGGTCTATAATTTTAATGGTCGGTTTATTTTACCAGTGAGAGACAGAATAACAACAAAAATATCCAGAAAAATGCATTTAAAAAAAGTTATAAATTGATTTGCATTTTAATGAGTGAAATAAGTATTTGACCCCTATACAAAACATGACTTGGTACTTGGTGGAGAAACCCTTGTTGGCAATTACAGAGGTCAGACGTTTCTTGTAGTTGGCCACCAGGTTTGCACACATCTCGGGAGGGATTCTTCTCCAAGTCGTTAAGGTTTCGAAGCTGACTTTTGGTAACTTGAACCTTCAGCTCCCTCCACTTATTTTCTAGGGGATTAAGGTCTGGACACCGGCTAGGCCACTCGGGGACCTTAATGTGCTTCTTCTTGAGCCACTCCTTTGTTGCCTTGGCCGTGTGTTTTGAGTCATTGTCGTGCTGGAATACCCATCCATGACCCATTTTCAATGCCTTGGCTGAGGGATGGAGGTTCTCACCCAAGATTTGATGGTACATGGCCCTGTCCATCGTCACTTTGATGCGATGAAGTTGTCCTACCCCCTTAACAGAAAAACACCCTCAAAGCATAATGTTTCCACCTCCATGTGTGGCGGTGGGGATGGTGTTCTTGGGGTCCTAGGCAGCATTCCTCCTCCTCCTCCAAACACGGCGAGTTGAGTTGATGCCAAAGAGTTCAATTTTGGTTTCATCTGACCACAACACTTTCACCCAGTTCTCCTCTGAATCATTCAGATGTTCATTAGCAAACTTCAGACAGACTGTACATGTGATTTCCTGAGCAGGGGGACCTTGCGGGGGCTGCAGGATTTCAGTCCTTCACGGCGTAATGTATTACCAATTGTTTTCTTGGTGGCTATGGTCCCAGCTGCCTTTAGATCATTGACAAGTTTCTCCCGTGTAGTTCTGGGCTGACTCCTCACCGTTCTCATGATCCTTGAAACTCCACAAGGTGAGACCTTGCATGGGGCCCCAGACCTGTGGAGATGACAATTATTTTGTGTTTCTTCCATTTGCGAATATTTGCACCAACTGTTGTCACCTTCTCACCAAGCTGATATACCTTGAAATGAGGCTGGCGGCACTCCAGGCTTGATGCAATGTAAAAATTTATTGAGATACCAAAACGATCATCCAAAGGATAAACATAGGAACTGGATACAAAAAATAGGTAACGCGTTTCACACGTCTAGCGTGCTTCTTCACAAGCACGCTGTGAAGCACGCTAGACGTGTGAAACGCGTTACCTATTTTTTGTATCCAGTTCCTATGTTTATCCTTTGGATGATCGTTTTGGTATCTCAATAAATTTTTACATTGCATCAAGCCTGGAGTGCCGCCAGCCTCATTTAAAGGTATATTTGCATCTGTTGCAGCAACAGGGCGAAGCACCCAGGAATCAGCAATCTACCACTATGAGTGCAGGATTCTCCTGGAGCAGCTGAATGGTATTCAGTTCTCACCAAGCTGCTTGGCGATGGTCTTGTAGCCCATCCCAGCCTTGTGTAGGTCTACAATCTTCTCCCGGACATCCTTGGACAGCTCTTTGGTCTTGGCCATGGTGGAGAGATTGGAATCTGATTGTTTGATTCTGTGGACAAGGTGTCTTTTATACAGGTAACAAGCTGAGATTATGAGCATTCCCTTTAAGAGAGAACTCCTAATCTCAGCTCGTTACCTGTATAGAAGACACCTGGGAGCCAGAAATCTTGCTAATTGATAGGGGATCAAATACTTATTTCACTCATTCAAATGCAAATCAATTTATTACTTTTTGAAATGCGTTTTTCTGGATATTTTTGTTGTTATTCTGTCTCTCACTGGTGAAATAAACCGACCATTAAAATTATGGACTGATCATTTCAATCATCAGGGGGATCAAATACTTTTATTCCTCACTGTAACTATGTAAAGTTATACCATGCCTGGTATTCTTCCTTCTTCTTTCTTCTATTAACAACTTGTCAGTGACAGGATCACTAACTGGTCACTTACCTTTTCCAGTGGTGTTGCTGCACCCCCTGGGCTGACCAGTGAAATGTTGCTCCTTTACTAGCAAGCTTTCCAGGCCAGCAAGGTTTCCATCACATTAAAGCTGTGTTCCAGTCGTTTTTAAATGTACTAACAGTCAGCAGCTACAAAAAGTGTAGCTGCTGACTTTTAATAAACAGCCACTCACCTGTCCCACGGTCCAGCGATGCGGTCGCCCGAAGCCTCGCTCCTCTCCGCGGTGCCAGCATTGCAAGTTTGGGCACCCGGCTATAAGCCGGGTGCACACCGCGCATGTGCGAGTCGTGCTGCACCTTCTCAGTGGCCGGGCGATCTTCTGGGACCTGTGACGTGTCCTAGAAGATTGCAGGGAGGGAGGGGGGGAGAGGAGGACTTCCGCTCAAGTCCCCTAGGTGGCCTGAGTGGAAATGGGAGCTGGGTACCTGTCAGAGTTTACCCCCCCCCCCCAAAAAAAAAATTCACATGCCAATAGTGGCATGTAAAGGGGCGAGGAGTGCTTAAAGCAGAATTTTCACTTTTGGTTGGAACTCTGCTTTACGGCAATTGTGTCCAACTGGTGCTTTTTTTCTTTCATAAGCCACAAATTATATGAATCCACTTTGCATGCAAAAAATTATTTTACAAACCCAGATATCACCTCTGGGTTTGTAAAATAATATTGAGCACGCAAAGTGGGTTCATAGCCTGTAAAAGTAGCTGTGACATAATCGGTGTGCTGTATATAGTCTGTGCAGTGAGCAGAGATGTGGGAGGGGCCCAGCAGATTCCACCCATTGCAGTCTGCCTGCAGAAAACTACAGGAGGGGGCGGAGACAAGACCAGTCACTCTGCACAAGGAGAGAGAGCAACAGTCAGCCGTCTTTATAAAAGTGAATTGCCAGGCCAAACTTTGGATTAGTTCAGGGGGAAGGGGGCAAAAAGAAAAATGTGCTTTGTGTTAAAGGGCACTTAGTACATCCCAACTTAAAGAGGAAGTAAACCTAGATTGGGTTTACTTCCTCTATATTCCCCTGCAAAGTAGAAGCATAATGGGCTACTATGCATTGCATAGTAGCCCATTATGTGCCACTTACCTGCAAATAAAGCCTGCGATGTTCCCTGTGCAGGCAGAGTCAATCTTCTGCCCCTCTTCCTTCCAGGGCCGCGAGTCCGGCTCGGTGACTGGCCAAGTCGCGTGACGTCACTCCTGCGGGAGCCGCCAGTCACGGCACGGTCTCAGTGGAGAAATGGCACGGAGGCCGTTTCTTCACTGCGCATGTGCCGAAATGACGTGGGCACATGCAAAACACTGCATATCTCCTGAACCATGCAGGTTTGGGAGATATGCAGGGCACCTACAGGTAAGCCTTATTATAGGCTTACCTGTAGGTTAAAGTGGTTGTCACAAGTTGACAACCACTTTAAACCTTTATGTTAAGCATAATATTAACCCATGATTTCAAACATTTCAAGAAAAAAACTCTAGCTGGATTAAACTGCCCCTCTCCGTGGTGGGGCACTGTAACCTTATAAAGACGATCTCGAGCCCACAGTTCTTTTATGCAATTCATAATGCGCCCATCTGGATCCCCACTCATGTTTTCAAAAAATGGAATACCCTGTTCCGTACCCTGATATGGAGGAAGCTGTTTCCTCATATCAAGCTTGAAACTCTACAGGCGGCTAAGGATTGGGGTGGCCTTGCAGTACAGAACCCTTACTACTACTACCTAGCAGCTCAGCTAAAACACTTGACAGGATGGCGGTGCGATAGACTCACCCGAGACAGAGTCTTTTGGAGGGGACTGAATGCGAGTCAATGAGTAAGAGCCTAGCATTCAGTCCCCTCCAAAAGCCTCTGTCCCGGGTGAGTCTATCACAGGCAGGATCGGGAACCCTCTACCCGGTTACGAATATTATAAGCACACAACTCTCTGATGAAAACCTAATGGAATGTTTAGAGGCAGGTGAACTTAAAATGTTAGCTAGTTGTCCCACACTCACACTTATAGACAAAATATGGAATAAAGCTAAACAACGCTTTCACTATGCGGGATATACAAAATGGTCTCACATTTGGAGTAATAGGAATTGGCCTGAGCTGGGTAAGCTGTGGGGTTTTTCCACCTGGTCTAAATGCGGTCTAGTATATATCTCTCAATTGTATTGTGGGGGCTTATTAAAGGACTTTAAGTCCTTGCGAATGGAATTCGGATTACCAAGTACCGTGTTTTTCCAATATCTCCAATTTAGACATGCCCTAGCGGCACAGTGGGAACTGATTAATCCCATGGTGCTATCACATCTGGTATCGACAATGTCTAGGAAGGGACAGATATCCTCCCTATATGGCTCCCGTAATGAGTCAGATATCCAATGTTATGGCACTGCATTGTAGAACTGGATGGGCAGAGGACATGGGTACAATATCAGATGAGGAATGGTCCACTATATTAGAGAACGTACTTAGAGTATCACTTTCATGTTCATAAAAACGAACGCAACTATTCATCACCTACTGTACCCCTTATGAATTCTATAAGTGGCACAAAAGGGTCAGCCCACTGTGTCCTCATTGCGAGGTTGATAGTGGATCTCTGATACATATGTTCTGGAAATGTCCCAAGCTACAGAGATGCTGAAAAACGGGTGGACACGATTAATAGAATTTGGAATTTAAAGCTTGACGTAGACCCAAAACTTAGTCTCCTTGTTTGGTTGGATGAAGAGTTGTATGCACCCCATTCTTACACAGCTGTACATAGTTTTATTCATAGCTAGAAAACTTATGGATAGAAAATGGCTCTCTGCTACACCATCTACAAATTGCGGAATGGGTTAAGACCCTTTTAAAGGAAAAAATAACGTACCAACATAGGGGTAACCCAACTAAAATTGAACGCATATGGGATGAGTGGCTGGAAGTTCTGGGGCTAGCCCCTTTATCATTGGTTCAAAACAGAATTCTAGGTGGCAGACGTACATCGTCATCCTGCTGGGCCATGGAGCTCAACTGATGGCACAATCTGCAGCACGACATACAGTAACTTGGTACTCTGACTTGCGCCTGTTTAAAAGTTTTCTAGTTTTTCTGTTTATTTTTTCTTTTTTTTAAGGCTCAGCCCATCGGGTGGACTTCTTACTTTTGCAATACCCACCTCATGATTTTTAGGGGTGCAGGGCATCCAGCCTCACTTGGTGGACCTGTATAGGTTCTGGGAGTAGCGCTGGAGAATAGAATCCAGCAAAGGCACACGGTATATACTTTCATGCAAATTTAACATACTCTCATCCTCTTATATTGGTGTTAAAAAATGTTTTTATGTTATCTATATAACATGGACTTGTGCACTGTGTAACTATATTGCATATGACAAAGTTCCACTGAGATAACTGACATGCTTGTGCCTTCACCACACTATCTGTAGCCTGGAGTAAGCAAAATTTTAGTTTTTTCAATTAAATTATCTGAATAATAAAAAAAAAAGTGCACTTATCCTTTAGGCTCCATTTACACGGGACGCTATTTTAACCTCCCCTGAACAATTTATTTATTTTTTGACAGCTAGAAGCCAGCGTCTAAAACGGCTGTTTTGCCGCGTTTTGCATGCGGCGTTTAGCGGTGTTTGTGTCTAGGAGCGTTTTTAAACAAATTTATTTTTAAATGGAAACGCATGTAAATGAAACGGTCCTAGACGCGAGTTACCGCGTTTAGGCGCATTTAGCGGCATTTACAAGCTGCTTGGCGTTTCAAATGCCTCTGAACTGGCGTCTGAACCCATTTTCTTGCGTTCCAAAAAATGCCTTTAAAGTCAACTGCCTGGAAACGACCTTAACCAGTTCAGGACCGCGCTATAGCCAAAAGACGGCTACAGCGCGCCTCTGAAATGCCCTGTGGACGTCCTGCCTTGTGCACGCTCCCCACGCGCACTCGCAGCCTGCGGCAGCGTGCTCTCTCGGCCGCCACACTCTGCGAGACCCGCCGATCTCCTGTAGCAGCTGCAGAACGGGGAACCGCTGATATAAACAGGTTCTCCGTTCTGTGAATGGGACATACCAGATCTGCTGCTCCCTGTCACTGGGATCAGTTAGATCTGTTATGTCCCAACCAGCCCTGCCCCCCCACAGTTAGAAACACACCCAGGGAACACATTTAACACCTTCACTGCTCCCTAAGTGTTAACCCCTTCCCTGCCAATGACATTTATACAGTAATCAGTGGACATTTCAATTTCTGATTTCTGTTTAAATGTCAGTGGTCCCAAGTATGTGTCAAAAATGTCCGACATGTCCGCTGCAATATCACAGTCCTGATAAAAATCGCTGATCGCCACCATTACTAGTAAAAAAAAAAAAAAAAATAGTAAAAACACCATAAATCAATTCCCATAGTTTGTAGACGTGATTACTTTTGCTCAAACCAATCAAAATACGCTAATTGCAATTTTCTTTTACCAAAAATATGTAGAAGAATATATATCGGCCAAAACTGATGAATAGTTTTCTTTTTTATATTTTTTTTGGATATTCTAGCAAAAAAGTAAAAAATATTGTTCTTTTTTCAAAATCGTCACTCAAATACCACCAAAAGAAAGCTCTATTTGTGGGAAAAAAATAACAATTTTGTTTGGGTACAACGTCGCAATTGTCATTCAAAATACGACAGCGTTGAAAGCCTAAAATTGGTCTGGGCAGGAGGGGGGTTTAAGTGCCCAGTAAGGAAGTGGTTAAACGACCCTGTGTACATGTATTGATAAGATAACAGTGGAAAGTTCAGGGGCAGCTGAAAAAAACGCCCAAATGCCTTTAAACGTCCGTTTAGCAGCAGCAGTGTAAATGAGGCCTTAGAGCAGGGGTCTCAAACTGGCGGCCCTCCAGCTGTTGTGAAACTACAAGTCGCAGGAGGCACTGCAAGGCTGACAGTTGCAAGCATGACTCCCACAGGCAGAGGCATGATGCGACTTGTAGTTCCGCAACAGCTGGAGGGCCGCCAGGTTGAGACCCCTGCTGTAGAGTGTATCTAAACCTGAGAGCAGAGCCTGGTCCCCTCATGTCACCCCGGGGTGTTGTGTTTTGTGCTCTGTAGTAGGTTAGGTTCTCACTGTCTTGTCTCTCCTCCAGCGAGGAAATTGTTTACATTCCATAAATTGTAGATTGGTGACATCGCCAGACCCCGCCTGCCGCGTGCAGCCTTCGTGTAGTGGAGCTGAGCACAGCGTGACCCCGGCGTGTTTGGGTTGTGTAATTAAAAGTCGTGTGTGTGGGAGAATTCTGTGCTGGGAACCGGTTACTGGTGGCTCAGGTAAACTTTTATTGAACATTCTCACAGCACAGAAAAGCCGGGAAAAGACTGCACTCTGTCCACCCTGAGAGGTTTAAAGTGGATGTTGTGCTGCGCTGGTTCAATTTTGTATTAAAGTGGACCGGTCATGGCATTCACAATGGACAGATTTCTACATTATCCAATCACATTAAAAATTTGTAGAATAAAATCCGTCTTTCTTACCGTAAATTAAAAAAAAAAAAAAAGATGCTTACCTTTTGCGCTTTCTTTTTATAAAACCCGTTTTCAGGTGACTATTGGGGGTAAAAGTGCCCGGTATTGAAGTGGTTAAACCCTGGCCACCCCCTCTAACCAGTCCAGCACATTGTTCTTTGTTACTTTGTGAAGCGAGATATTCTCAACTAAGCCCTCCGTCTGGGTCCCTTGCCATCGCCACGTCCAGGTGCAAGGGGTGCTAATCCAGTGCTGTAGATGTGCCTGCGTTGGACGGTCCTCAACAGTCCCCCTCATGGTGACATCACCGATACAGACTCCTTTTCTGGACCATAAGAGGACCCTGAACCTAGACAGCCAATAGGAAGTGTTCACCTCAAGCAAACAGCGACGTGGACACCTGAAGAAGTACCCTGCCTATTGTGACAGAGGAAGAGGTTTGTTTACATTCCTGTGTATGTGGGGGTGGGGCAGGCTCAAACATTTTTGGAGGGTTCTCAGTGCTTAGGTGTAACTTTATTTTTCCACACTTTTTTTTTTATTTTGCTTTTATTACGTGGGAACTAAAAGTGATATAAACTCTTTGTAACAGGTTCTCTTTAACCACTTAAGGACCAGAAGGATTTCCCCCTTAATGACCAGGCCATTTTTAGAGATTCGGCACTGCTTCGCTTTAACTGACAATGACGCGGTCTTGCAACGTTGTACCCAAACAAAATTGACGTCCTTTTTTCCCCATAAATAGAGCTTTCTCTTACGTTCACTGACAGACGCAGCTCTTCTTAATTGACACGTGGGTTTTATGTCGTCCTATCAGGAGTGACTAGGCAAAACAGATGCAAAAGCATCAGGGATAGGCTGGCCCCTCCCATGGGGGCCGTCCTCACCTGAGCCTATAAAACCCCCTGCTGGCCAATAGCATTCAGTTTTGTTTGCCTAGTGCAAAGGAGTTGACTGGGTTCCCTTATGGGACCTGCGTTTTTTTTTTCTGCATGTAATTTTTTCTTTCTGAAGAAGATGAAGACTTCTATCAAGTAGCCGGTCTTGGCATAGAGAGGATATCACGAATCCAAAGCTTTGCCCTGACCGGCCACCTCGTGACGACCTACCCTAAAAATGTCAGGGCAGCGTCGCTCAGGGCCCATTCCGTGCAGGCGGCCTGTGGCTGTTGCCACTTGTGCCCAGTGTCTGGCTTTTTCTGGCTTGTCTTTCCAGTGGCCTTGGCCAGCAGCAATCCTTCCCGGGATAAGGGGGGTAAGTCTGCTTCGGGTGGCTACCCGCAACGCCCGTCGGACTGGTGAGTGGACCCCTCCCCCGCCCTTAGGGGGGGGCGACATCCGGGGCAGTATTTAATTGGTGGTAGCTTTTTCCCTGTCAGGGGGGCACTTATTTATTGCGTTTCCCCCCACCTCCGCCCCCCCCCCCCGGTCTACTGCGTTTGCGCGGTGTCGCGCTGTGACTTTAAGGGCCCTGGGACATGTACTGAATCACTGGGGAACGTTCCTTCGCGCATTTTTTAAAAATTAACCGCCGCCATTTTGCGGCAGCTGGTTCATGCTGCGCGAGCGCCATTTTCTCCCCGGTGGCGGCTTTTGGTATTACACTCTGTGTAACTGTGCGCGCTTTCTCCTCAGAGAAGCGCAGCTGCATGTGTGATACAGTCCTCAGAAGCCCCTTTTTTCTCTCACAGCGCTGACAGGCTACAGGGCTAGAAGCACCAGGTTTGGCTGGCTCCTTGGGGTGTTGTTTTTTTGTTGGGCTTGTCCCCCCAGGTTCCCTGGGTAGTCTTAGGTGGTGGTGGTGATATGTGGGGGGGTGTCCCATTCAGGCTATGTCTGGGGACAGCGACGCGGCGGCTATGGACCCTGCAGCGCCCTCTGAGATGGAGACAGCAGAGCAGCGCTCCGCACAAGCCCCTGCGGTCACTTTGGACCTCTTGCAGGCTCTTTTTGTGGAATTCTTTCCTAAAGTTACTGCTACGGCCCCTGAGCCCCCCGCTAAGCGTTAGGCCCCCCATGTCTCCTCAGGTGAGGATTCAGATCATGGGGTCGCCTCGGTTGCCATGGGGACCCCCGTGGAACTCTCTGAGGGTGAATTGGTCCTTTCAGATACTGAGGAGGACCAGGGGGCCTCAGTGGCACGCGACAAGGCAATTGTAGCGGCCCTTATTATTACATTCGCCAGGCTCTTTGCCTTGCTCAGCCTGAGGAGGCGCAAACTTCCACTTATGTCTGTGGGTCTATGAAGCCTCCTAAGTCCCCTAGGGCTTGTCCCTATGTTCAATTTTTTGAACGGGCTGTTTTTAAGGAATGGGGTTCCCCCAAAAATTCCTTCACTTTGCCTAAGCGTTTTGCAGTGCGCTATCCCTTTTGAGGATGCTTTCCTAACACGGTGGGCTTCCCCCTCGGTGGACCCACCGGTGGCACGTCTAAATAGGGCTACCACCCTTCCTGTTGAGGGCTCGCCTTCTTTTAAGGACGCGGCGGATCGCCGCACGGAAATGGTGTCTAAGGCTATCTTTCAGGTGGCAGGTTTTGCT
>BLSH010266931.1:322932-342242 GCA_018402905.1 Glandirana rugosa | reverse complement strand
TTTTTTTTTTTGTCTCCCCACCCTCGACGCAGACAGTCACTTGAGTCTCTTTTCCTAAAATGCCATTCAATATTATTTTAGGGAAAAAGAGGATAGCAAGTGACTGTCTGTGTCGAGAAGAATTAACTGTGCACCCCTGTACGGTTTCGTCACGGTTTTTTGATCTCCCCACCCGTTTGTTGTTGTTGACATGGGTTGTCTTGGGAGAGTCCCTCGCGGTCTGCGTGAGTGTGGCGACGAGCGTTTAGAAACGCCGGTTTTCGTCGTAGGCGTCTACGTCTGTGTAGTTGAAACATTTTGAACCATTTGCACACCTGACTCCGGGTTCACCGGCGATCTTTTCGGAAGTCTGACTCGTTGTTTGTGTTACCCGAGGGCTCAAAACAGGGTTCGGCAGCCTCGCCGGCTACCATTTCCCGTTGGATCAGACAGACCGTGACCCATGCGCAAGGTTCCCCCTGTTCCTGTCACGGCTCATTCCACCAGGTCGGTCAGTACCTCCTGGGCGTTCAGGCACCAGGCTTCGGTGTCTCAGGTGTGCAAAGCGGCCACTTGGGCCTCAGTCCACACGTTTACCAAGTTTTACAAAGTTGATGTGTCTGCATCTGCGGATGCTGCTTTTGGCCGCAAAGATTTGCGAGCAGCGGTGTGAGTGCGTCTGGCGCTCCCTGAGAGGGTTCTGTTGGGTACAGTTGTTGTTGTTTGCCCACCCCTCTAGTTTTTTGGCACTGCTTTGGCATGTCCCCACGTGTCAATTAAGAAGAGCTGTGTCTGTCAGTGAACGATAGGAGAAAAAGGGATTTTATTATAACTTACCGTAAAATCCTTTTCTCTGAGTTCACTGACAGACGCAGCTCCCACCCCTCTGTTTTTTTTTTTGTTGTACTGCTTGTGACAAACTGAATGCTATTGGCCAGCAGGGGGTTTTATAGGCTCAGGTGAGGACGGCCCCCATGGGAGGGGCCAGCCTATCCCTGATGCTTTTGCATCTGTTTTGCCTAGTCACTCCTGATAGGACGACATAAAACCCACGTGTCATTTAAGAAGAGCTGCGTCTGTCAGTGAACTCAGAGAAAAGGATTTTAGGTAAGTTATAATAAAATCCCTTTTTTTTGGGGGGGTATTTGATCACCTCTGCGTTTTTTTTATTTTTTGCGCTATAAACAAAAAAAGACAGACAATTTTGAAAAAAAAAAAAAAAAATGTTTTACTTTCTGCTATAATTTCCAAAAAAAAAAAATGTAAAACAGATTTCTTCATCAGTTTAGGCCGATATATATTTTTCTACATATTTTTGATAAAACAATTCACAGTAAGCGTATATTGATTGGTTTGCGCAAAGGTTATCGCGTCTACAAACTAGGGGATAGATTGGCATTTTTTAATTTTTTTTTTTACTAGTAATAGCAGCGATCAGTGATTTTTAGTTTTACTGTGACATTGCGGCGGACAGATCGGACACATAACTGACACTTTTAACACTTTTTTTGGGAACCAGTGACATTATTACAGTGATCAGTGCTAAAACTATGCACAGTTATTGTACTAATGACACTGGCAGGGAAGGGGTTAACGTCAGGGGCTATCAAAGGGTTAAATGTGTTCCCTCACTGTGTGTTTTAACTGTATGGGGGATGGGCTGCCTGGGGAAACACACAGATCCATCTTCCTGCATAGCAGGATCTGTGTGATCTCCCCTGTCAGAACGGAGATCTGCCTTGTTTACAGAGGCAGATCCCCATTCTGTCACTGCTGGGAACGATCGCTGGTGGCCGGCGGACATCGAGTCTGCCTCCACCCACTGATTGGCTCCCCCGCTGGCCAGTGGGAGCACATGCGCCCACAAAGGCTCCTTCCTGCGCCGCTGTACAGCTACAGCGATTCACGAGAAGGAGCCACATTGCTGCAGTATAATGACGGTGGCTGGGGCTGAAGTGGTTAATGAGACATCAGGGGTCTTTTAGACCTCTGCTTTTTCACCTGCCTTCCTTTGAAGCTAATGGAGCCCAGATTGCGTTCCTTTTTTCCCTGGCCATAGCAACCAGGGAAAGTGACGACAGAAACAGGAAGTCATATTTTCGAGGTTCTTTGCAGCTAGAGGAGATCAGCGAATGGATGTTTGTTGGCTTCTCCTCCCCTCCACATGGTGGCACCTGCCATGTGGGTCCCAGGCCCACAGGTGGGACAGTGGAACTTGGAAGCATGGTCATGGTGTGGGGAGTTGCACAGGGCACAGTCCTGGGTGGGGGGGGAGGCGTCAAAGAAAGTGATCAGGCTGCTGTACACTTTGATCTGAAGGCCAACAATCGACTTGTGAAGTGTACACACAATCCTCTCTGCAGCTGAAAGTGTGTGAAAGCCCCCACTGCCCCTGATGTAGATGAGCATCAAAGTCATACATTCCCAGAAGAAGATCAGCAGTTTATTTTTTTCATCACTTTTATTGCTGTCACAAGAATTGTGAACATTCCTTGTGATAACGATTAAGCATGACAGGTCCTCTTCTACCCTTGAAATAATTAGATTAAAAAAAATAACCCATTGATCTGACGCTTTCCAGAAAAACAAAACAAATGTTTACATCTGCCCTAATCTGAAACTAAAGTGACATAATGGAGTTTCTTCTGGCCTTCTAGGTCATAGAGGTGATCAGAGACGGTCTGATCTCTCTTCACCTCTGCGGCCAGCTGCGTGAACTGCCATATCGTTTCCCGGGCTCGCCGGTGAGAATGGTAAGCCCGAGTAATGCCAGAGAGAGGCAGGAGGGGGGGAGCTCACTTGCTGCTTCTAAAAGCGATCCAACGGCTAATTAGCCACTCAGATTGCTTTTAGCAGAAATATCACCGGCTGAAAAAAAAAACTGTCAGTCATAGCTCTGGTAAATCGATTCAAAACCACGTGTGTGTGTGTATGTGTGTGTATATATATATACACACACACAGTTGTGCTCATAAGTTTACATACCCTGGCAGAATTTATGATTTCTTGGCCATTTTTCAGAGAATATGAATGATAACACAAACACATTTTTCACTCATAGTTAGTGTTTGACTGAAACCATTTATTATCAATCAATTTTTATATCATAATGACAACAGAAACTACCCAAATGACCCTGATCAAAAGTTTACATACCCTGTTGATTTTGGCTTGATAACATGCACACAAGTTAACACAAAGGGGTTTGGATGGCTGTTAAAGGTAACCATCCTCACCAGTGATCTGTTTGCTTGTAATTAGTGTGTATGTGTATAAAAGGTCAATGAATTTCTGGACTCCTGAAAGATCCTTGCATCTTTCATCCAGTGCTGCTCTGACGTTTCTGGATTCTGAGTCATGGGGAAAGGAAAAGAATTGTCAAAGGATCTGAGGGAAAAGGTAGTTGAACTGTATAAAACAGGAAAGGGATATAAAAATATATCCAAGGAATTGAGAATGCCAATCAGCAGTGTTCAAGTGTTCAGTGTTCAAACTCTAATCAAGAAGTGGAAAATGATGGGTTCTGTGAAATCAAACCATGGTCAGGTAGACCAACTAAAATTTCAGTCACAACTGCCAGGAAAATTGTTTGGGATGCAAAGAAAAACCCACAAATAACTTTAGGTGAAACACAGGACTGAAAACATGTGGTGTGCCTGTTTCAAGATGCACAAGAAGGAGGCACTTGAAGAAAGATGGGCTGTATGGTCGAGTCGCCAGAGGAAAGCCATTACTACGCAAATGCCACAAAGTATCCCGGTTACAATACACCAAACAGCACAGAGACAAGCCTCAAACCTTCTGGCACAAAGTCATTTGGAGTGATGAGACCAAAATTGAGCTTTTTGGCCACAACCATAAACTCTACATGTGGAGAGGAGATAACAAGGCCTATGATGAAAGGTTCACCATTCCTACTGTGAAACATGGAGGTGGATCGCTGATGTTTTCGGGATGTGTGAGCTACAAAGGCACAGGAAATTTGGTCAAAATTGATGGCAAGATGAATGCAGTATGTTATCAAAAAATACTGGAGGAACATTTGCATTCATCAGCCAGGAAGCTGTGCATGGGGCGTACTTGGACATTCCAACATGACAATGATCCAAAACACAAGGCCAAGTCGACCTGTCATTGGCTACAGCAGAATAAAGTGAAGGTTCTGGAGTGGCCATCTCAGTCTCCTGACCTCAATCTCATTGAGCCACTCTTGGGAGATCTCAAACATGCAGTTCATGCAAGATAGCCCAAGAATTTCCAGGAACTGGAGGCTTTTTGCCAAGAGGAATGGGCAGCTTTACCATCTGAGAAGATAAAGAGCCTCATCCACAAATACCACAAAAGACATCAAGCTGTCATTAAAGTGGTTGTCTACCCATTAAAAAAAAACAAAAAAAACCTGCAAGACAATAGCACATACTAGCACATTATGAAATGCTCACCTTGAAACGAAGTTCTGACCGGGCTGCTCAGTCCCCTCTGAGGGAGCGGACATCTTCCCTCGGATCTTGCTTCCGGGTACGCGGCTCCGGCGCTGTGACTGGCCAGAGCCGCAATACTTCCCTCCCGCGCATGCGCGCGGGACCCTTCTTTCTGGCAAGGTCTGGCCCTATTGCCGTAATGCTGAAGCTGTTTAGAGGGGGAATGTCTCCTAAACAGTGCAGGTCTAGGAGATATTCATTTTACCTACAGGTAAGCCTTATTATAGGCTTACCTGTAGGTAAAAGTCAGAAAATAGGGTAGACAACCGCTTTAATGTTAAAGGGGGCAATACAAGGTATTAAGAACTGGGGTATGTAAACTTATGAGCACAACTGTGTGTGTGTATGTATGTATGTATGTATGTGTGTATATATATATATATATATATATATATATATGTGTATATATATATATATATATATATGTTCATGGTTGCAGTAGCAGCCATAAGCTTGTTTTCTTCCACCAGCTCCAGGCTGTAAAGTAAAAGTGATCTGGCTGGCTGTATAGCTGCTGATCACTTTTACACTGCATGCATTGTGGTGATTTGTTGTAACTACTATCATTTTATTCTACAAGGCCCATTCTTCTAATGTTCTAGGGGGGATTTAAAGTGTTACTATACCCTGGACCCTGCAGTCACTATATCTGCTCTCCCCAGGACCCTGCAGTCACTATATCTGCCCTCCCCAGGACCCTGCAGTCACTATATCTGCTCTCCCCAGGAGCCTGCAGTCACTATATCTGCTCTCCCCAGGACCCTGCAGTCACTATATCTGCTCTCCCCAGGAGCCTGCAGTCACTATATCTGCTCTCCCCAGGACTCTGCAGTCACTATATCTGCTCTCCCCAGGAGCCTGCAGTCACTATAGCTGCTCTCCCACAGTACACAGAACAGGGAAATGCAATTATTTTAATAAATATTAACTGCTAAATACCTTTTCTCAGCAGTATACAGCAGTCTTGTAACTTCTGTCATTGTCTGCTTAAAGCGGCTGTAAACCACTGCACTTTTTTTTTTGCATACCTGCAAGGCAAAGGCATAATGTGCTAGTATGCATCACATCGCATTTAGGTTAGGTCAGGAGAAGGGGGCAAAAATAATAAAAGCGCTTTGTGTTAAAGCAGTTGTATCCCCATAAATGACATTCTTACCTACAGGTAAGCCTATAATAAGTCTTACCTGTAAGTAAAAAGCATATCTTCTAAACCTGTACGGTTTAGGAGATATTCCCACTGCAAGCGTCGCTGACGTCAGCAGGCACAAGCGCAGTGATGTCCCGGCAAAGGCCCGGTGCATAGCGCCGAACCCTGCTGGAAAGCCTGCGGTAAAGAAGGGCTCCCGCACATGCGCGGGAGTGAGGTCTCGTGGCTCCGGCCACTCACAGCGCCATAGCCGCGTACCCGGAAGGATCCACGGAGGGAAGATGGCAGTTCCCTCCTCGGAGACCGGGTGGAGCTGCAGGAGCTTCGTTCTGAGGTATTTCATAATGAGCTAGTATGTGGTGCATACTAGCTCATTATGCCTTTGCCTTGCAGGTGTTTTTTTTTTTTTTTGTAGGGGAGACCACTGCTTTAAAGTGCACTTATTATTTAGAGTGTATCTAAACCTGAGAGCAGAGCCTCATGTCACCCGGGGTGTTGTGTTTTGTGCTCTGTAGTAGGTTAGGTTCTCACTGACTTGTCTCTCCTCCAGCGAGGAAATTGTTTACATTCCATAAATTGTAGATTGGTGACATCGCCAGACCCCGCCTGCCGCGTGCAGCCTTCGTGTAGCGGAGCTGAGCACAGCGTGACCCCAGCGTGTTTGGGTTGTGTAATTACAAGTCGTGTGTGTGGGAGAATTCTGCGCTGAGAACCGGTTACTGGTGGTTCAGACAAACTTTTATTAAATTAAACTCAGAAGTGCTGCACCAATCCTATATACAAATAAATGTTATCAGGGAAATACATCAGAACAGAAAGAGGAAGCACACTCTGCAGCAATCTGTGTATCCAGAGGAAGATCAGCAGTGATGTAATCTCACTGCAAACAATCAGCAAACTTGCTTACCAGAAATGAATGTGCCTGAGTCCCGCGATCACACGCTGTGAGACAGCAGGTCACCTCTTTGCCAGTCCAGGGATTTGAAATCCCCGCTGCTTTCTCTCCTCTTCTCCAGCGCTGGCAGGACAGGCTACGTGGGTTGTGCTTGCCAACCAAGTAGAATGCTTCCTATTCGTACCTTACAAACCCTGGACCGGAGAAGCGGCGACCGAATGCATCACATTGGGTGATCGCAGGACTCCGGTACAGTGGGACCGAGGGGAATGGGGAGGGGGGGTCCAGTGTAAGTTCACCTTACAGATTTTCTGTAAAGGTGAACTTGCCAAATAAGGTCATCACAGAGGACAAGGGGGCACTCTTTACGTCTGGAGGAAATGAGATTTCACCTCCAAATATAGAAAGGCTTCTTCTCAGTAAGAGCTGTGAAAATGTGGAATAGACTCCCTCCAGAGGTGGTGCTGTCCAGCTCTGTAGATTGCTCTAACCCCTTCACGACCGCACTATAACCGCATGATGGCTGCAGTGCAGTCGAACATTGCTGGGAGGGTGTCATATGAAGTCCTCCCGTGATTGCGCTACCCATGTGCCCCCGCGGCGCGCATTGGCGGTGACCCATGATCACTGTCTCCCTAGGTCACAGCTGACCACAGATGGGGGTAAAGAGCCAATCACAGCAACTCTTTACCATGTGACCAGCTGAGTCCAATCACAGTGTAAACATGATTTGCCCGTTATCAACAATCCTCTCCTCACATGCTGTCAGGAGAGCCGATAACCGGCAAATCCACACAGGGGACACCTACACTAATAATCAGAGCACTGATCACCAGTCTCCCGATTATCAGTGCAGCCCTAACTGTGCCCACCAGTGCTGCTAATTAGTGCCCACCGGTGCAGCCTCCTCCACACACATCAGTGGAGGAGAGAAATTACTTGTTTACAAAATTTTATAACCGAAACTGTTAAGAATATGACAGAAAATGGTAATAAAGAAAAACGTTTTTTCCCCCAAAATGTTCTGTATTAAAAAATGAGAACAATTTAGTTTTGGTACAATGTAACATGGCCGTGCAATTGTCATTCAAAGTGTGACAGTGCTGAAAGCTGAAAATTGGTCTGGGCAAGAAGGGGTTAAAAGTACCCGGTAGGCAAGTGATTAAAAAAAAGGCCTGGGTTCTTTCCTAAATAGTATATACTCTAAATGGATACTAACATTTATAGGTAAAGTTGATCCAGGGAATATCTGATATTTATTATATATATATATATATATATATATATATATATATATATATATATATATATATATATACACACACACACAGTTGTACGTGATGACGTCATCACATTTTCCGCCCTACACGTTTATAGTCATTAGCGTACATAGTCCATCTAGTTCAACCAATAAAATGTATATACTGTATATATGTGTGTGTATATATAATATTTTTTTTACATTTTATTGGTTGAACTAGATGGACTATGTAACCTAATGACTATAAATGCGTGGGGCTGAGCAAAATATGCCGACGTCATCACGTACAACAGCTAGAGAACTGGAATTTCTTCATTTGTATTCTATGCATAGATGAGTGGTACTGATCCGTTTACATTCTGAGGGTAAAAGTTTAGATTGTAACATGGTAAAGTTAATTTGAGATTTTTAGTGATTGGGTTGGGTCTACGATCAAGAAACACATGGGAGATTCTTGCATTTCAAAGCAGACCCTGATCCTCATTGGTGCCTCCAGGTGGCCAGTCAGAGGCCACAGAGGATGGAAAGAGGTGGTCATAGGACTGTGTTCAATGTTTATGCCCTGTATTTTGGGAATCTTGGGGTACAGTGAAGAGGATTATAGGATACAAGCAGGAAGCTAACGGTGTCTACTGTAAGTAGCAAAGTTTGCTTTGGGTCAAGAAAGCTCCCCCAAAATGTTCATTCTAAAGAAAAAACAACCGCATACATTTTTGAATTATTATTGTCTGTTTTGTTGAAGGCTCATTTTTGGCGTTAATGATTAGTTCTCACTTGCCACGTTGCACTCCATAATTCTATCTCCTACAATAATTAGTCGACTGTTCAATTACTGGGTCTGTGCAGACAGAATCCAGACATGTTGCATACGTTTCCTGCCAAAACAACCGTATATTCAGTCATGTTTGCACAATCTAGCTTCCATGTTAAAGTGGAGTTCCACCCAAAAATTGAACTTCCGCTGATCTGCTTCTTCCCCCTCTCTGATGCCACATTTGGCACCTTTCAGGGAGGAGGGGGGGACGGGTACCTGTTTTTGACAGGTACCCTTCCCTACTTCTGAGAGAGGGTACCGTCCCTCGGAAGTTCGGCCCCCTTCCTCCTTCCCCCACTGCCGGGCCAATTAGAAAGTGCAGCGCGCTTAGCACAAGCACAGTAGGGAAACCAGTTTCCCCTACAACAAATGGTAGTGGTAGCACCCACCAGCTGATCCTAAAATCGGGGCTGGGGTGCCGACATCGCAGGCTCCCTGGACAGCTAAGTGTCTATATATTAAAAGTCAGGTGCTACAGTATTTGTAGCTGTTGACTTTTATTAAAGTTGTATAAATGAACATTTCATTGTAGGCACCCTCAGCCTTGTCAGACTTCTGCTCCAGTGTCCCCAAAGTCCATGATTTTCAACCGTATTTAGGCCAGGGCCTAGTAAATGCTCCAAAACCTTCCGATCCCCAACAGTGTAAAAAAAAAATTAAAAAAAAAAGTTCATCCTCCCATTAATAAAACTATGGCGATGAATAATTTGTAATGAAGTTCTGGAAGGCTTTGGCGTATCATCACTGTGGGGGGATGAAGGTTCTGGGAGGGGTTGGGGGACTCTGCAGTAGACTTGGGGACCTTGTAGGTTTCTTGAGGGAGCTTGGGACAGCTGTGGGTGATGGAGTCTCTGGAGGGGGCTGAAGATCTCTTCAGAAGGCTGGGGGGGCTTTGCAGGGGCAATGTGAGAGGCTTGAGGGTACTAAAAGGGGGCTGGAGTTTTGCAGCAAAGTAGGGGGCACTGTGGAGAATGAGGGCTCTTGGAGGACCCCAGGGACAGAGGTTTTGAGAGGCACTGGGGACACTATGCGAGGTTAGGAGATCTACAGCAAGCTGGAGATCTGGGAGGAGGGAGGGCCTGACCTGGCAGTGGGCCACAACTTGGTGGTTTTGAAATACTGACCTAGGATACTCCAAACCCCAGGTGTTCACAGGAAAAGGTAATTTTGACCAACTTGGAATAAAGCGTTCCTCCACATCCCCCACAGTGGGCTTTGGGTGTCTCAGTGACCCACCAAGAGATTGTGTTGCATTGCAGGAGTTTCTGAAGCCAGGCCATCTATTGCCTATAGTTCTACTTTAAATCCCATCAAGTTTCCTCTTACCGGTACAGATTAGCAGGAGTGGAATAGTTTATAGACAATCCTATCTATGATCTATGTGACCTGTATTCCTCTGTAATGTCTCTGGATCTAACTAGTCTATATTTATGTTTAACTTTTCATCGTCCTTCCACCAGTCTGTAGGATGGAATTCTCATTATGCTTTGTACAGAGATTATACGCTTAAATATCCGGCTTTTGTCGACTCTGTGCTGCAAATGTTGTTTGGGTGCACGTAAAATAAAACCGGTCTGTTCCACACAGGTATTATTTTATAGTAACAAACCGAATGAGAACAAAATAAAGTCCAGAACCACTAACTGCATTGTTTATAGGACAAGGACACCCAACAAAAAAATACCCTTCCCCCTAGACTGACTTCTTACCCGTTCGCAGTAACACACATTTTAGGAGGCATGTACCTGCATTGCAGTGCTCTACGCCATCGGGGAAAAGTTATGCACATGCGTTTTCTGGTCTGTTGTGGTGCCTTGGAAGCCCATTCAAATAATTGGGCTGCCATAATATGTATAGGCCAGACAAACCTTTTTCTAAGTTTTGGGTAGAGTGGTGATGAGGTCAGGTTTTTGCTGCTCTCCAGGACTATGGTAGAGAGATTTCCTGGCTGGCGAAGGAGGTGTGGTTTGGCCTTTGAAGTGCGTTCCTGTGTAACGTACCTTGTGGCAGACCTGACCTGTAGAGGGAAGCCTCTTGTACAGCCCTGGCTCTGAGACCACTGATGTTGCGACAGTGGCCGCGAGAGTGCGGTGAGGTATGAGTGCCTGTAGGATGTTCTATCAGCCGCAGCAGCAGGTGCATCGCCAGGAGCAGGTCAGACCACTGCAACAGCGGACGGCAGCGGACTGCAGGTGGCAGATGCTTGATGGGCAACAAGCAGATGGTTGGTGCGGCTGGAATGGTAACACTCAGCAAGTGAAGAACCATCAGAGGCCAGGTAGCATGCAGAGCTGGAGAGTAACTGGATGCAAGGTCAGACAAGCCACGTTGGCAACAGACAGTCAGATACAGGCATAGATGGAAGGCAGGGAATAATCGGGGTACAAGCAGAGGTCCACATTGAATCAGGCAAATGAACGGGAGTAAAATCCAGAGACAGGCCAAGGTCAGGGTAGGAAGAGGTCAAGACAAGCCAGGTCAATAACGGGAGCAAATACAGGAACAGTTGCAGGAACACGGTTAACAGCTGCAGATCAGACGGCAGTGCTGCAGTTTAAATAGTGTAATTGGCGCCAACATTGGCGATGGGTGTGCAAGGGTGCACATTCACGCACAGTTGTGCACAGGCAAATGGGCACCCATGGATGTCTAGAAGCTTCAGCTGTACTAGTGCCTTCCTCACATCCTGGTCCAAATGTCTTCGCATCTGACAGCTCTTCTGACAATTCTCCTGAGCCCCCTCCCGCGGTGGCTCCCTGGCGTTTTCTCTGGATCCCTCATACTAGATTCTGCATTCCCAGTGGCTCCGATTGGGACTGGAGGTTACCCACGAGGGCTTCAGACTGCGCTACCTACATGCCTTAAAGTGATTGTAAAGTCTCGTTTTCTTTTTTTCTCTCTGAAAGTAACAAACATGTTATACTTACCTCCTCTGTGCAGTTGGTTTTGCACAGAGCAGCCCCGATCCTCCTCTTCTCGGGTCCCTCTTCAGTGCTCCTTGCCTCTCCCTCCTGCCGAGTGCTGTGAGGGAAATTATAATACGCTGTGTGCATTATATTTCGCTTGCGCTAATAAGCGCACTTTTCAGCTCTTTTGCATAATGCATTTGAGTTCACTCGTGTTAAAGCAAGTAAGACCGACACCATAGCTGTTCTCACATTGCAAGCTCGAAAAACAATCCTTCCTGGCAATGCTTGCTGGTTTAATTTATATGACTCAGACAGGGATAACAAAAGGACTCGGCTTCACAATCAGCCAATCAGCCTCCAAGGCACAGTCACATGACATGAGCTCAGTACAAAACAACAACCAATGACACACTTGTTTATATTCAAACAATACAATAGAAGAGGCGTGCATGCATGTAGAATGACTGGCCGGCCTGGATGAGTCACAGCCGTTGGGTGGGTGGGAATGCACAGACTCCAGAGAACAATGAAAGCCATGTGGAAACATGGCTTCCATTGAAACCAACGCGTTATCTCACAGAGGCCATAGCTCCCAACTGTCCCTGATTTGGAGAGACTGTCCCTCATTGGGAACAATGTCCCTCTGTCCCTCATTGCTCTTCATTTGTCCCTCATTTTTGTCTGATGTATATATACCTATATATAAAATGCACTATTTTCCTATCAAAAATTGTTTTACAATGCTAAACCTTTCATCCAAGTTCTAAATTGCTGCATGTGTACATTTAAAAATCCAATATAAAGGATTAGTAGTGGTAAAAAAGCACTTGTGGGTTTAACTAATAATTTTTTTTATGTACAACTCTCTCTTAAGGGGGCATGGCAGGGGGTGTGTCCTATGCCTACATACTTTTGCTATTAGGTGTCCCTCATTCCCATCTCAGAAAGTTGGGAGGTATGCAGAGGCCCTCCAAGCAAAACGCCATGCATGTAAAGCCACAGCTGCCATTACAACGAATCACTATCAAATACAGCTCTATGAACTATATCTCATAGCGATTATACTACTGTTCCATTAAAGGGTAAATTATGCACAAAGGAATATAGCTGTAGATTTCTGTCACATGGATCAGACATGACAGAAAGCTTACAGATCATTATCTTTACATAAAAGACAATAGTGTTTCCATACCGCAAGTACATCGCCGCCAAGCAGATCAATCTGTACATAATACAGAGGCCCCCCGATTAACGGTAATACACCCACGCCACGGAATGTGCATTGCACCTCAAAGATCTGGACCGGCGTTCGCTCCAGCGTTAACCGCTCAGAGTGCCTGCCAGCCGGGATGATCAGGAGGGTAGCGTGTGGTTACCAAATAATGGAAGGTTTCCATTGTAAGTGGCCTGTCCTCAATATCGGTTAAAGCCATATTCGCTATACACAGCGAATACTAGTAAACCGGCACTGGGAGACACTTTGACAATACATAATTAACATATCCTAAATTTCTACAACAGTGCCCCCACAGCAAGCGGCCTGCTATGGGGGCACCTGAGCCGAGTTGCAGCTCCGTGTGTCCATTCAGACACACAGCCCCGGTTCGGCCTCCCCCTCTCCTGAGTGGCTAACTGACTTTGATTGACAGGAGCGGGAGCCAACAGCGCCACTGCTGTGTCTCAGCCAATCAGGAGGGAGAGTCCTGGATGGCTGAAGCACTTGTGGACATCGCTTCCCTGGATCTAGATGGGGCTCAGGTTAGTAATTAGGGGGGCTGAGGGCGGCTGCTGCACACAGAAGGTTTTTTGTATTGTAATGCATAGAATGCGCCTTCTGCTTTTACAACTGCCTTAAGGCCCCTTTCACACAGGCGGATCATTCGGGTCCCCCTGTCAGTTTTTCAGGCGGACCCGAACGGACGCTCCATTGCTCTCTATAAAGCGACGGATGTCAGCGGTGACATGTCTGCTGACACCCAATCCGCTCCGATCCGCCAAAAACAGACGGATAAAACCCTATTTTCCATCCGTCCGGCGGATCGGATCAGATGAACACAGACAGACGGTCCGTGTTGATCAGATTCTCCATAGAGGAGAATGGAGCTGTGAGAGGCTGTCCTGTTATCCGCCGGCTCAGCGGGGATCAACGGATGGATCCCCGTCAAAACAGGTTCCGATAGTGTGAAAGAGCCCCAATACTGAGAAGCTTGTGGATGCACGATATGTTATATTTATTGCTCATTTAATGAATTTTGCTACATTATTTGTGGTTTGGTGCCTCTCCCTCCCCTTCCTTTCCTCTCACTTCCTGTCCTACTAACAATGTTTTACCAGACAGGAAGTGATGCGAGCTCTCAGAGAGAAATAAAGTAGATTTCTGGCTTCCATATGTAATTTTAGCGTGCGTCAAGGTGGATTTGATTTAAATCAGAATTTTTATAGAGCCACTGTCCTCTCTGCCCCACAGCCGCTCCTCCTCTGACCCGCTGTTGACTCACCGACTGTCCCATTCACTTTAATAGGACAGCTGGTGAAGTGGCAGTGACACAACAAGGCGAGGGACGTGTTGGCAGCGGGTGAGTGGATGCTAACTGGAGCTGCCACGATGCATCTGAAATGACACTGCTCTTTAAATGTAAGGACTTATTCTTAATCTTTAATATTTGCAAACAAAATGAAGGTTTCCTGTTTAGAATATTAAGCTGTCAGATTAGTAAAACAGCGATATGAGAACCGATTCAATCATACAGTTTGTAGTGTACGTAGATTTGCTAAACAACAGGATAAAGGAATATTCCTGAACTGTTTTTTTATCTCATGGTTACTGTGAAATTGTGTGATGCATCAATGCAGTGCATGTTATCTCAGCTTGCAGAGCTTGGATTCATTGAATGAGTTTACCAAAAATGTAAACATGGCAGCATATACAGCCTCATGTTACATAACTAAGCTCCATTTCATGCTGAATGAACTCAATTATTAATGTATCTTGAATAGAAAACTCGATTTTTACTTCAAAAGCATTTTACTAAAATACATTTAATAAAAATCAAAAAAATCTTTTTTTTTTATTTTTAACGATTTTCATGCCCCCTGGGGCCTGTCCATATCAGAATGCAGGGCAGAAAAGGCGTGTTCAGTGCGCATTTCTCGCACCACACGTCTTAACAGCACCCAAACGCATCTCACAAATGCGGCGCGTTTGCAGTCACTGAACCGCATGGTATCGCACTGCTATGCAGTTTGGCATGGTGCGATTTGCGAAAGTAGTGCTTGCACTATTTGCACATTCTAATACAGTGATGGCGAACCTGGGCACCCCAGATATTCTGGAACTACATTTCCCATGATGCTCGTGCACTCCGGGGTGTAGTTGAGCATCATGGGAAATGTAGTTCCAAAACCTCTGGGGTGCCAAGGTTCGCCATCACTGGCCTAGTGCGTTGTGTAGCCCATTCAAGTGAGCCAGAACGTGAGGGACCGCGTGGGACCCTGGCGTGTTCCAGCATGAACTGGCCCTAATGCAACACACATTAATGGGCAATACAACACTTCTTAGATCCAGCCCATTGTGTGATCAGGACTGAGGGGTGCTGAGGCTGGAATGCTTTCAGGAAGCTATGTACAGCACCTTGCCCATCCCTCCCACCAGCCATGGTCTTCCTGCATTCCATAGAGAACCATAGATGACGACTAGGGGTCCAAAATAAGATATTTTATAATAAAAACTGAAAAGTATACAAAGTGAACTCCACTATCGCCTTATTCACCAAAATTTACTTTGCAAAATGAATATTGACTTTACGAAATGAACTGCCTTGTGCTCTTGTATATCTGGTAGTAGTCAGTCACATTTAACCTGGACTTGTTCTAGATTGTTAGAGGTTTCCCTGCTTATTCAGAATGCTTGTTTATCTCTGATTGGTCAGGAACGTACCCCGGCAGTTGAAGCTTTTTCACCTGTGTGGATATAAATGCTCATTAGAGCTGAAGAAGCCACTTGGAAACGTATCCAACATTACAGAACGGGTCAAACTGAGGCTGCTTTCACACTGGGGAGGTAGCGTTAAAGCACCACTAGTTTTAGCAGCACTTTACCGCTGTTATATTGGCGCTTTAGCACCGCTATTTGGGTGGCAGCGGGGCGCTCTTAACTCCCAAGAAGGGGTTAAAAGTGCCCGTGCGCGGCACTTCTGATTCAGTGTTTAGCCCCTTCGGAAGCATTTTCATTTGAATGGGCAGGGGTGGTGGAGGAGCGGTGTACACATCGCTCCCGCTCCGTCCCAAAGATGCGGCTTGCAGGACTTTTTTTCCCCTCCTGCAAGTGCACAACCCCAGTGTGAAAACACTCGGGCTTTCACACTGGGGTGGATTGGTGGGCGTTTTTTCAGGCGCTATTTTTAGCCTACTTTCACACTGGGGCAGGGGTAAGGCGCCGCTACTTTTAGTGTTGCTTTACCGCTGTTATAGCGGCGCTTTGGTGCTATTTGGGCGGTAGTCGGCGCTTCCAAAGCGGTGCCATTCATTGCAATGGCAGGGGCGGTGTAGAAGCGCTGTATACATCACTCCCACAGCTCCCCAAAGATGCTGCTTGCAGGACTTTTTTTATCGTCCCACAAGCGCACCGCCCCGGTGTGAAAGCACTCGGGTTTTCACACTGGGGTGGATTGCGGGGGGGGTTGTTTTTCAGGCGCTGTTTTTAGCGCTAATGTGCTTGAAAACCACCCCAGTGAATGTGACTATGTTGAGATATACCATGAGCTGAATACTGGAGAACCTTCACAAACACATTGTAGAAAAGTGTTTGCTCTTCATCGTCGCCCTGAAGTCCAGCACCAATGTTTCTTGATCTGTAACCATCTGTGCTGTGTTATCTCTACAGGGGATGTACCACTATCTGCAGAGATGTTTCCCTGACTTTCGTAATCGGGGCATCGTGGTGGGGTACGATACGCGCGGACACGCTGCAAGCAATTGTACCAGTGAGAGGTAAGTGTCACACCTACAACACACCACCAGCCATGTCTTATTATTTATTTCAGGGTCTGTGTTGATGGGCTTTATTCACTTTGCAAAATAAGAAGGGAGGGGAGAGGTTGGGCATGTATCTCAAGACTTAGTGCATAAAAGTTGAGATCATGGATATTACCGTCTCACCCCAATTCCGGGGTGGGGTTCAACAATATTGGACCCGGTAAAGGTTACTAAACAATAGACTGAAAGGCAAAGGGGCCCTTCACAAAGTAGGTCCATATCTTTAAAAAGAGAATCGGAATACCCAGCGGTTTATATAAAAAATTAACCAAATTCTTTATTTTATTTCAAAAGTATATGCAGCAAGGTAACAGTAAGTATTGATATTAAAAGACAACGTTGTCTAATTAAAAGCACCGTTGGGCCCCATTTGTGCCAGATTACACAGTCAAAGTCAAAAATACATATTTCGGGCTATGCTATGGATCCTAGAAAAATCCTTTTTTCCGCTTCAGCTCAATAAAATGCTGTATAGCAGGTAGGGAACATCAAGGTCTGTCTGTGCCCAGCAGAAATGTAATGAAACTAGTAAAGAGGATATTGAACAGTCAGAGTAATTTCTTCATCTAAAAAATTGCACTCCAGAGTTCATGACTTAATCTAGATAGGTGGTTCCCGCTTTTAATTAGACAACGTTGTCTTTATTCACATTAACCACTTCAGCCCCGGAAGATTTTCCTCCTTAATGACCAGGCCATTTTTTTGCAATTTGGCACTGCGTCACTTTAACTGACAATTGCGCAGTCGTGCAACGTTGTACCCAAACAAAATTCACATCCTTTTTCTCTTCCGTTCACTGACAGACGCAGCCTTCTTATGACACATGGGGTTATGCTCATCCTACTAGGAGTAGACTAGGCAAAAACAAACAAAAGCGTAGGTTGGCCCCTCCCAGGGGGCCGTCCTCACCTCAGCATATAATCTCCCTGCTCTATACAGCACATCAGTTTTCTTTTGCCTAGTGCAAGGAGTAGACCTGGTTCCCTTTTGGGATCTGCGGTCTCCTGAAGATTCATCTGATGAAGACTGCTATCAAGAAGCTGGCTGGTGGTATAGAGGATATCTAGAATCCAAATCTTTCCCCAGTCTGGCCGACACTATGCGAACGCCCTTCGGGGTGCCCACCGCATAGCGCCCGTTCCGTGCGGGCGGCCAGTGGCTAAAACCCACTAGAGCCCAGTGACTAGGTACGCCTGTCCAAGGGCCTGGCCAGCAGCATGCCTCCAGTAGGGGATGGTAAGTCTGCTCCAGTGGCTACCGCTGCGCCCGTCGAGGATTGGTGAGTGGACCCCTCTGCCGCCTTAGGGCGTGGAGAGTGGGCAGCTTTTGGTGGTAAGCCGGCCGGTGGGGGCTCAGTAATGGGACATTTTTGGGGTAATACCCTTGTGAGGTTAAGCCTCCGTTCCCTCCCCCCTCCCACTCTCCCCAGCCGCAGTACGGCACTGTTGCACTGACCGTTCGACTCTGCAATGACCGTTCGGAGCGCTGTGTTCGGCGGGGCACCGCCATTGAAAGATAGAGCACCGCTCGCTCGTGGCCGACCGCGCTGGTGTAATGGCAGCGTCCATTTGTTTGTGAAACCATGCGGTTCTCAGCCTGCGGTCTGGCGGCCTCCGGTGGTAGCTCAAGGAAAGTGCAGCCTGGATACAGGAAGTGCTTAAAAGCAGGAAGTGCCTTCCAGTTTTTGCTATACAGCATGGCTGACACACAGAAGAAGGCTCCTGGCGTGCAGTAGTGTTTGGGCAGTTGCTCTTCCGATTGGAGTGCTGAGGCATCAAAACAGCAAGTATAGCTGGCCCTTCCTGGGTGCTGGTAGCGGTGTGGGATCATCCTACTGGGTCCCCCTGGTTGATTGGTGGAGTTGAGGTGGTGGTTACACAGTGGGGGTGCCGGAAGCCTGTAATGTCAGAGGCCGGCAATACTATGGCAGGAGTACCTGCGGATCTACAATCCACCCCAGGAACGCTAGTGTCTTTGGAACAGCTGAGAGCAGTGTTTGGGGAGTTCTTTCCCAGGGCAGAGGTACTCGTGCCAAGGGTTCCTCAAAAACGCCCACCACCCCCTCTTTCCTCCGGGGAGGATTCAGATCTGGAAAGCGCATCATTGGTCACACCTGTGGATCTCTGAGGGTGAACCACCCTCAGAGCATGAGGAGAGTCAAGAAACGCTGTCTTCGCGTGATAAGGCGATTAGTGGAAGCACTGATCACTGATATCCGCAAGTCCATGCGTCTTGATCCAGCTGGAGAGTCGCATGAGTCCGCTTATGTTTGTGGCCCACTTAAACTGCCTAGGGCCCCTAGGGCTTACCCTTATGACCCATTATTTGAGCAGGCGGTGTTTAAAGAGTGGCGTAAGCCACCAAGTTCTTTTACTTTGCCTAAGGGCTTTGCGGTGCGCTACCCCTTTGAGGAAAGCTTTACTAAGAGATGGGCCTCTCCGGGGGTGGACCCCGCAGTGGCGCGGGTAAATAAAGCAACCACCATTCCCTTGGTTTATTACCCAGTATTCCCATTCGGGATCCCCGGGATCCGTCAAATTCACCCGGTGTTTGTATTCGCCTGAGTACGCTGAGAGGTCGACCTAGTTCTGCGTACCTGAACGCCTATAGTCACTAGTCACGAAGGTGATTAGCGGAATAGTGCGCTTCTGTCGCAAAGAACTGAGAGGAGTACGAGACTCCCACCAAGTGGGAGTCTCTAGGTGTCCACACTGGTTACTACGCGAAAGGTCTAGACTTAGGAGGGGCCTCCTTTCTCCCCCACCACCCGCAAAAACTCCTTGGGAACCG
>BLSH010266931.1:305403-321538 GCA_018402905.1 Glandirana rugosa | reverse complement strand
GGTCCAAGAACAGGTCAGGAACGACGTTTTTTCTGTCGTGAGACCTATGAGATATTCTCGCCCCTAAGGTAGGAGGGCGGAGCGTGGTCCATTATATCCGAAGGTCCAGGATACTATCTAGAATGCACTCCACGAGAATGCTCGAAATTGGTATCATCCCTAATGCCTCAGGCTCTGTGGGGATAGGGAGTTATGGACCCGGAGTTATCGGTTCGGCAGTTTCGGTCGCTCCCATTTCGTCCCACGTTCTACCCAGGGACTCTGTCGTCCAGAAGCGCTTCACCTTCTGCGGTACCTTGTAGACAGTGGTAGGCTTGATATAGCCGCATGGTGCCTGCGGCTTCGTGTGCAGAACAAGGGATCCGTTGGCGGTTGCCTCGGACGCACTAGTAACGCCCTGGGGTCGGTATCAGCTACTATACATCTTTCCTCCTCTGAAGATTCTACCGCATGTTTTGCGCAGGATAGAAGCAGAGGGAATCCTGGTAGCTCCGGATTGGCCGCGGCGTCCGTGGTACGCCGATATAGTTCGGATGGTGACAGATGTTCCATGGCGTCTTCCACTTCGCGAAGACCTGCTGTCTCAGGGACCCATCTTGCACCCTGCTTTACCCTCGCTGGCTTTGACGGCTTGGCTATTGAGGCCCAGGTATTGAGGGATAGGGGTGTCTCGGACTCCGTAATCCCTACTATGGTTAAAGCTCGTAAGAGCACCTCACGTAAGATCTATCATAGGACCTGGAAGCCTATATTACCTGGTGCGAGGCGGGAGGATGGAATCCCCGCTCTTATAGAGTATCCAGAGTGCTGTCTTTTTTGCAGCAAGGACTGGACAAGAACCTGGCGTTAAGTACGCTTAAAGGGCAGATTTCGGCTCTTGCGGTTCTTTTTAAACGACCATTGGCATCTCACTCATTGATCCGTACATTTGTACAGGGAGTACGTCATGTCGCCCCTCGGATACGGTCGCCCTTTGGCGCCGTGGGATTTGAATTGGTACTTTCTGTGTTACAGAAACCGCCATATGAAAAGATCAGGGACATTCCCCTACGCTTATTGACGCAGAAGGTGGCTTTTCTGGTGGCTATCACATCCGCCAGGCGGGTGTCGGAGCTGGCAGCTTTGTCCTGCAGGTCACCCTACTTGGTCCTCCATAAGGACAAGGCAGTTCTGCGGCCTTCACCTTCATTTCTTCCGAAGGTGATTTCTTCTTTTCATTTAAATGAGGATATTGTTCTTCCCTCATTATGTCCGCACCCGTCACATCCAAAAGAGGTCGAGCTGCATTCTTTGGATGTGGTGAGGGCTTTGCGGGTATATTTAAGTTCTACAGCTTCTTTTAGGAAGTCTGATTCTTTATTTTTGCTGACAGAAGGGTCGCGCAAAGGCTTTGCGGCTTTGTCAGCTACCGTATCACGTTGCTCTTTCCACGTATCACGGACCAGACCTGCACCTGCTTACTTGATTCTGCATTCATTAATGAACACCTGGAGCAGCTCATTCCTTTTCCCTTTTGCACCTCTGACTCTTGGAGGCCCAGGCGCGAAGTTATGATGTCACGTCCCGGCCGGCAGAAGTAAACAAAGCCGGCGACTCGGCTGGAAAGCATCAGATCGTTCATTTTTTTTTTTTGATCTGATGCTTTCCAGCCTAGAGATGTGGGGGGAGGGGAGATCTTATTGACCTCACATCTCTCCATAAAGAGGCCCTGTCATGCCCTATTCCTATTACAAGTGATCACTTTTTTTTTTTTTAAAGGGAAAGTGTAAAAAAAAAGAAAAAAAAAAAAAGCGCCCCGTCCCCGCGCTCTTACACACAGAAGTGAACGCATACGTAAATCATGTCCGCATATGTAAATGACTTTCAAACCACCTGTGAGGCATCGCCGCAATCGTTAGAGTGAGATCAATAATTCTAGCACTAGACCTCCTCTGTAACTCTAAACAGGTAACCTGTAAAAAATTTTAAGGCATCGCTTATGGGGAGATTTTTAAGTACTGAAGCTTGGCGTCATTCCATGAGTGTGCGCAATTTTAAAGCGTGACATATTAGAGATCTATTTACTCGGCGTAACCTCATCTGTCCTATTATTGGGTTAACTTTGCGTTTTTTTTTATTTATTCATGAAAGAACTACGTCTTAATACGCCTGTAACACTTGGCTTGGTCGTACGATCGCTTAGTGCACGTCAGTATGGGAGACACAACAGCCGACATACGATTTGGGCCGTTTGGTCGTACGATCGTCGCATCGTGTGTACGAGGCTTATAGAAGTCGTCTGAAGTCTCCCCAGGAACCTTTTTCTAAGTTGGAGCAACTTGAGTCTCTCCTATCTGGGCAGACTGCCCAGTCTGAGATCATTGCTGATAAAAGAAGCTAGAAGAGAGACAATGTAATTACATCAAAGGAATGAACTCCACAGTGTATAGAAGAGTTCAGTTTAACCATTTAAATACCAAATCTTTTCTGACATTTGTTGCTTAAAAGTAAAAATCCAGTATTTTCTGCTAGAAAATGACTTGGAACACCCAAACTTTATATATATATTTTTAGCAGAGACCCTAGAGAATAAAATGGCAGTTGTTGCAATATTTTATGTCGCACGGTGTTTGCGCAGCGGTCTTTCAAACTCAATTTTTTTGGGAAAAATGACACTTTAAAAAAACCCAAAAAACTAAACAGTGTTGTTAGCCCAATTTCTTTGTATATGTAAGATGTTACGCCGTGAGAATCGTGATCTTTATTCTAAGCAAAAAAAAATCATGATTCTCATTTTGGCCAGAATCGTGCAGCTCTAGGTTACACCTATAGAGTTTTATTTAATTTTGATCAAAGCTGCAGTTTGTTTTCATCTACAGACGTCCCCTTATCTGCTGTTTTTTGGGAAAGGTGAACTAACTCTTTGAATTTTTAATCGGAACTCCATAATAACTCCACATAACTTTATCCGCTGCAAAAAGCACAAACAGGAGGGCACAAACCACACAAAAACATCCTCACAAATGTGGCTGAACAAAGAAGGTCACATCCCATATACAGGCGGTCCCCGGGTTACAAACCAGATAGGGACTGTTGGATTGTTCTTAAGTTGAATTTGTATGTAAGTGGGAACAGGTACATTTTATAAGTGTAGCTTCAGCCAAAAAAACTATTTTTAAGCTTTTTGGATAGCATAGGGAAGGGGTAACACCCCTGCAATGTTTGTTTTGCTGTGTATGTTTCTGTTCAGATTTCACCTCACTTCCTGTCCCAATGATAATTGGATTTTGAAAAATTTGAGTTGTGGAAACAAGGATTGGTGATAAGGCGTCAGTGGAGACCCCTTTCCCCATAATAACACTTACAAGTGTGAATTTCCCTTCCTAGGGGGAGATTTCCTGTCACTTCCTGTTGTCTCCCTCCATTCGTAAGTCGATGTTTGTAACTAGGGGACCGCCTGTAATCCTCTCCAGCAGTGGGATGGCATCCTGTAGCTTAGTTGGTCCCCTAAAAATCTAGGCTAGCGTGTTTAGAAACCAAAATCAAGAACACGGGGACCTCAAACTAACTGGAGGGAGGTTCAAAACGGATCTTAGAAAGTATTATTTTACTGAAAGGGTGGCTGATGATTGGAATAAACTACCAACAGAGGTTGTGAGACAGTCAACAGTAAATGGCTTCAAACATGCTTGGGATAAACATAAATCTATAGTCAGACAACAAGGTTAATGTAAAAACAAAAAAAATAATCAAAAAGGGGGCAAACTCCATGGACTACTCAGTCTTTTTCTGCCGTCACTTTTCTATGTTTAGGGGAACACCCCCTTCTTTTAGAGCAGTGGTTCTCAACTCCGGTCCTCGGGACCCACTAACAGGCCAGGTTTTCAAGATAACTGAAATACATCACAGGTGATCTCATTTGCTGCTCAGTGATTGCAGTATTCTAGTCTGCCTCTGCCCAAGTTAATAATTAACCACTTGCTTACTGGGCACTTAAACCCCCCTCCTGCCCGGACCAATTTTCAGTTTTCAGCGCTGTCACTCTTTGAATGACAATTGCGCAGTCGTGCAAGGTTGTACCCAAACAAAATTGACTTCCTTTTTTTCCCCACAAATATAGCTTTCTTTTGGGGGTATTTGATCACCTCTGCGGTTTTTATTTTTTGCACTATAAACCAACAAAGAGCGAAAATTTTGAAAAAATATTTTTTACTTTTTGCTATAATAACCAAAAATAAAAAAACAAATTCATTCATCAGTTTAGACCGATTATATATTCTTCTACATATTTTTAGTAAAAAAAAATATTTTGATTGAGTTGCGCAAAAGTTATAGCGTCTACAAAGTATGGACATTGATTTATGGCGTTTTAATTTTTTTGTTTAGCGGCGATCTGCGATTTTTATCGGGACTGCGATATTGCAGCGGACATGTCTGAGGTTTTTACACTTTTCACTTTTTCACGCGATCAGATCTAAAAATAGCCACTGATTACTGTATAAATGTCACTGGCAGGGAAGGGGTTAACACTAAGGAGGCAGTGAAGGGGTTAACTGTGTTCCCCGCATGTGTTCTAACTGTATGGGGGCGGGGCTGACAGGGACATAACAGATCTAACTGATCCCAATCACAGGGATCAGTAGATCTGTCATGCCCCCTCTCACAGATTGGGGAACCGCCGTGTTTACATCGGCGTTTCCCCATTCTAGCTCTCTGAAGGGATCGAGGGTCTCCGGTGGACATTGAGTCTGGCGTGCGGCGGCGAGAGTGCGCCCGGCGCGAGCAAAAGGGGAGGCCGTCTATTGACGGCCTCCCGGTATTTCAGATCCGCGCTGTAGCCGTCAATTGGCTATAGCGCGGATCTGAAGCGGCTAAAATCTGGCTTGTTGGTGGGTCCTGAGGAGAGATTTTTTTTTTTTTGCGACTGAAAAAGGAGGTTGTGACGGACCCCCTTGGTGCCTCCACCAAGATACAACTTCCTCCACTCTGGAACCAGGAACCAGGTATTATAGCTGAGAATTGCACCCAAGTACTAGACAACACTAGCTTAGGTGCAAACTGGAACTTCTATATTGAAAACTCTCACAGAATTTATTCCACACAAAATCATATAAGAGCTTGATCACATTATCCTAAACAATGTAAACCTTGCTTTCTACTGATTGACAATAATGGATTTACAGGAGACCGCTTATACAGTGATGAAGTACGCCATACATACTAAACTAGATTGGGGTTTGCATACACAATAATAAAGGAAATGAGCTCTCTAGACTGTGGCCTGAGCAGGGAGAAGAATTGCATGCACTGTCAAATCATAGAAAAGGTTATCTCTGCTACAGAAGTCACCCAGGGCAGTGATCAGAATTTTGCTGAGGTTTCATAAGATTTCTGTGAGGTCGTCTTATCTACAAGCCAAGTGTCAGTTCCATAGAAACATTGCTGAGCTGATTGTGCAACAACTATTACCTCTTGTGTGTCAGGAAGATAAGAGGTGTATGACTTTGTAGTTTTGTGTATAGATACAATGAGAAGCACATAGAGCCTTTTAAATCTGTCAGTTCTCTGTAATAGAATAGGTGGTGTTCTCCCCTCCATGGTGACCGGTGTCTGCTGTCTGCACGCTGTCACTCCATCCTCCACCCCCCTACTGATTCCTGGTCAGTGGATGCAACCACAGCACTCTGCAGGGGACACAGGCATCTGACATTTCTGGAAATTTCCAGTGTTAACCACTTCCATACCGCACAACGTCCTATAAAGTCCTCGGATTTCGGGGGGGCTGAGCACTTTTTTCAGCCGGCGATTCCCTGCACCGTAAGAACAATCATAGCGGCATGATGAATGTTCTTACAGGTGACAGGAGGGGATGTCCCCCCGCCTCCCTTCGGTGCTTCTCCCGACTCACCAATGTGATCGGCGGGCCGGAGAAGGAACCCGCCGGCGCTGGAAGTTAGTCATAGAGAAAACCGAGCGCCAGATGGTCCCCGGCAGTCTCTCTGACTCTCGGAGGCCCGGGCTGGGAGGCCGGTGGTCTGCTGCGGGGAGGCCGGTGGTCTGCTGCGGGGAGGCCGGTGGTCTGCTGCGGGGAGGCCGGTGGTCTGCTGCGGGGAGGCCGGTGGTCTGCTGCGGGGAGGCCAGTGATCAGCTTCTGAGATACCTAGGCTGATGACTAGTTCTTTTACCTCCACTGGCCATTTTTGGCACAGCTTTCACAGTACAGGTCTTCTTTCAGCACAGGCTTGTGAGGTGAAAAGACCTCCTCCTAGGATTCTGTCACCATATCTATGGAAAATGCATCCATACTGCTGCAAGTGACACTTCACTGCTCCGTTGCTTGTGATGGACAGGAGTCCTGGGCTTTCCCAGACCTACAATCCCGTTGGAAGGAAGGTAGATATCATGTAATTCTCATTTAAGTTCTGATATCAGCTGACTGATGCCCCCCTGATTTCCCGTCTCATTTCAGATTGGCAAAGCTGACGGCTGCCGTCTTCCTCAGCCGAGGTGTGCAGGTTTACCTTTTCTCTAGATACGTCCCAACTCCATTTGTGGTAAGATCCCAGATCTCTCATTTCTTCTGTAATTGTTATTTTTATTGTTACGTTAAACTTTAGGATTAGCAGATTAGCTGTGTGGTCGTGTTGCTTGTGTTTGAAGGTTTTATTCTTGGCCTGTTGAATTTATCCCATATACTTACAGCAAGGCTGTCGGCCAATACAAACATTTTTTAGTTAAAGCCTAACTCCAAGCAGGTAATAAATAATTATATCTCCCCCTCCCTACCAGTGAATGAAGGATCTACTGCTTCCTTAATCTAGGTGATAACCTGTGTAAGAAAGATGTTCTGTATATACTTGCCTATTTTCAGGCCGCCCTGGTCCAGCCGCGTGATCCGACTCCCCTGCATCAGCCAGCACAGCTTCAGGGGAGAGGAGGGAGCGCCAACAATGAACGGGCACCTACAAATTTGTCCATTTCTGTTTATTACAATGTAAAATGTTTTGTGAATGTGGCGTTGCTCTTTCAGCCATCCAAGGATCAGATCTGATTTCTGGAATAAAATTGGTCTCTTGGCTTTTTCCAGCCGTACGCCGTTCAGAAGCTCAGAGCCATTGCTGGCGTGATGATCACAGCGTCCCACAATCGCAAGGAAGACAATGGCTACAAGGTAGGGATATATATATATATATATATATATATATATATATATATATATATATATATATATATATATATATATATATATATAATGAATGAGTTATAATAGTTAATGTAAGTTGCCGCTGCCTGTGACTGATGGTCTCGTGATATTTGTCTGGCGGGCTCTGGCACGTGCAGTTGCAAAAGCGCTCAATCTCATCCTTTGTGGAGATGTTGGAATCTCATTACTTCCATGGGCTGGTGTCTTTTATACAGGTAACAAGCTGAGATTAGGAGCACTCCGTTTAAGAGAGAACTCCTAATCTCAGCTCGTTACCTGTATAGAAGGACACCTGGGAGCCAGAAATCTGGCTGAATGATAGGGGATCAAATACTTATTTCACTCATTAAAATGCAAATCAATTTAGAACTTTTTTGAAATGGATATTTTTGTTGCTATTCTGTCTCTCACTGGTAAAATAAACCGACCATTACAATTATAGACTGATCATTTTTGTCAGTGGGCAAACTTACAAAAACAGCAGGGGGTCAAATACTTTTTTTCCCCTCACTGTATATACAAAGCTTAACAAAAAATTCCCTCCTTTTCATGCAAGGCCAAAAATGAAATACAATCATCTTGTGCAAATTAAACAAATTAATTTTAACCATTTCAGCCCGGAAGGATTTTCCATTTTAGGACCAGAGCACTTTTTGCGATTCGGCACTGCGTCGCTTTAACTGACAATTGCGCGGTCGTGAGACGTTGTACCCAAACAAAATTTGCGTCCTTTTTTCCACACAAATAGAGCTTTATTTGGTGGTATTTGATCACCTCTGCATCATTTCTGATCACCGCTATAAACAAAAAAAGAGTGACAATTTGCAAAAAAAAAAAATTCTTACTTTTTGCTAAAATACAAATCCAAAATAAAATATAAAAAAATTTTTTTTTCATCGGTTTTGGCCGATTTATATTCTTCCTCATATTTTTGGTAAAAAAAAAATTGCAATCGGCGTTTGATTGGTTTGCGTAAATGTTGCCGCATTTACGATTGATGAGTATTCATCTATGGGGTTTTTATTTATTTTTTTTACTAGCCATTTATACAGCGATCAGTGCTATAAAAATGCATTGATTACTGTGTAAATGCCATTGGCAGTGAAGGGGTTAATCTGGAGGGTGCGTTCTAAGGGTTAACGGTGTTCCCTCAGTGTGTTCTAACTGTATGGGTGCTGGGCTGGCAGGGGGAGGGGAGTGATCACGGCTTCCATATACAGGAAGCCTGTATTCACCGCCCTTCCCCCCTCTGTCAGAACGGAGATCCGTGTTTACATACACCGACCTCCGCTCTCTCCCTGCAGGGGGGGGGGGGGCAATCGCGGGTAGCCGGGGGAGATCGGGTCTGCCCTACCCACACCCTGGCCCCCCCGGAACACAGTGAGCGCACGCGAGTGCGCTCACAATACTCGTTATCGCGACAACGAACCACTTTGCCGCCGTCAAGCCACGGCGGGCATTCCGCAAGTGGTTAAAGTGATATTAAAGCTTGTCTTTTAATTTTACTTTTATTATATACTTCTACTTACCACCTCTGTGCAGTTGATTTTGCTCAGAGCAGCCCGGATCCTCCTCTCCTCGGGTCCCACGCTGGTGCTCCTGGCCCCTCCCCCCAGCTTGCTTTGGGGGCTCCAAAGCAGGCGCGCTGCCGAGCTGCAACTCTGTGTGTCCTCACACACACACAGAATAGCCGCTTGGCACCGCCCCCTCATCTCCTGCTTGACTCACGTGCTGTGATTGACAGCAGCAGGAGCCAATGGCTCCCCCTGCTGCCAAAAACCAAACAGGAGTGCGAGTCCCCAGAGAGGCAAGGCTCTTGTGAACATCGCTGGATCAAAAGGGGGTCCAGGTAAGTATTAAGGGTGCTGGGGGGCTGCTGTACACAGAAGCAGAGAAAAAAACAGCAAGATCAGTAAAAGTTAAATTAGTAAAAGCAGCACGTTACACATTATTGGGCACACATTTAAGCTCTTGATCGCCCCTAGATCTTAACTCCTTCCCACCCAGTGTCATTCGTAAAGTGACAGTGTATAGTATTAGCATTGATCACTGTATTAGTGTCACTATTGATGTCAGTGTCATTTAGTCAGTGTGCCTCCCAACCAGCGTCCATTAGTGTCAGACTGCCCAGCACATTATCACAGTCCCACTATAAGTGTCTGATCACCGCCATTACTAGTATAAAAAAATAAATAAAAATTCCAGTATCTAAACCAGACGCAATAACTTTCACTTTCAAGGCTCTAATTGTGTGAAAATAACAATTTTATTTAGGTACAATGCTGCATGACGCACAATTACCAGTTAAAGTAGCGCAGTGCTGAATAGCAAAAAATGCCCTGGTCGTGAAGGGGGTAAAATCTTCCAGAGGTCAAGTCAATAAACATGTGTTGATTGTTCCATACAGGTGATACTCGAAAAATTAGAATATCGTGCAAAAGTTCATTTATTTCAGTAATGCAACTTAAAAGGTGAAACTAATATATGAGATAGACTCATTACATGCAAAGCAAGATAGTTCAAGCCGTGAATTCTCATAATTGTGATGATTATGGCTTACAGCTCATGAAAACCCCAAATCCGCAATCTCAGAAAATTATAATATTGTGAAAAGGTGCAATAGTCTAGGCTCAAAGTGTCCCTCTCTAATCATCTAATTAAGCCATAACGCCTGCAAAGGGTTCCTGAGCCTTTAAATGGTCTCTCAGTCTGGTTCAGTAGGAATCACAATCATGGGAAAGACTGCTGACCTGACAGTTGTGCAGAAAACCATAATTGACACCCTCCATAAGGAGGGAAAGCCTCAAAAGTTAATTGCAAAAGAAGTTGGATGTTCCCAAAGTGCTGTATCAAAGCACATTAATAGAAAGTTATGTGGAAGGGAAAAGTGTGGAAGGAAACGGTGCACAAGCAGCAGGGATGATGGCAGCCTGGAGAGGATTGTCAGGAAAAGGCCATTCAAAGGTGTTGGGGACTTTCACAAGGAGTGGACTGAGGCTGGAGTCAGTGCATCAAGAGTCACCACACACAGACAGATCCTGGACATGGGCTTCAAATGTCGTATTCCTCTTGTTAAGCCGCTCCTGAACAACAAACCACGTCAGAAGCGTCTTACCTGGGCTAAAGAAAAACAGACCTGGTCTGTAACTCAGTGGTCCAAAGTCCTCTTTTCTGATGAGAGCAAATTTTGCATCTCATTTGGAAACCAAGGACCCAGAGTATAGAGGAAGAATGGAGAGGCACCACTGCAAGATGCTTGAAGTCCAGTGTGAAGTTTCCACAGTCTGTTAATTTGGGGAGCCATGTCATCTGCTGATGTTGGTCCACTGTGCTTCCAGGGTCAACGCAGCAGTCTACCAGGAGATTTTGGAGCGCTTCATGCTTCCTTCCGCGGATGAGCTCTATGGGGATGCTGACTTCATTTTCCAGCAGGACTTGGCACTACCAAAAACACCAAAACCTGGTTCAATGACCATGGGATTACTGTGCTTAATTGGCCAGCAAACTCACCTGACCTGAACCCCATAGAGAATCTATGGGGCATTGCCAAGAGAAAGATGAGAGACATGAGACCCAACAATGCAGAAGAGCTGAAGGCCGCTATTGAAGCATCCTGGTCTTCCATAACACCTCAGCAGTGCCACAGGCTGATAGCTTCCATGCCCCGCCGCATTGAGGCAGTAACTGCTGCAAAAGGGGCCCAAACCAAGTACTGAGTACATATGCGTGCTTATACTTTTCAGAGGTCTGACATTGTTCTATGTACAATCCTTGTTTTATTGATTGCATGTAGTATTCTAATTTTCTGAGATTGTGGATTGGGGGTTTTCATGAGCTGTAAGCCATAATCATCACAATTATACAAATCACGGCTTGAACTATCTTGCTTTGCATGTAATGAGTCTATCTCATATATTAGTTTCACCTTTTAAGTTGCATTACTGAAATAAATGAACTTTTGCACGATATTCTAATTTTTCGAGTATCACCTGTATTATCGGTTTGGTAGAACACACCTTGTTTCTCCCTCTGTACAGGTGTATTGGGAGAACGGGGCTCAGATCACCTCTCCTCATGATAAAGAGATCCTGAAATGCGTGGAAGAAGATCCGGCACCCTGGGCCGATTCCTGGTGTGAGAACCTGGTCGATACCAGCCCACTAAACAGAGACCCCCTGGAGGAGATCACAAAGGGTTACATGGAGGACCTGAGAGCTGTCTGTTTCCACAGGTATATCGCAATGTAATGAGTACAGGGGAGAGACTCCGGATGTTCATTTTTGGTGATTTGGGTGCTGTGTGAAATGTTCATGCCATGGTTCACTGAAAGGGTCTTCCATAAGTAAAGTTTTTTTTTTTTTTTTTTTTTTAAAACCCAACTCTGGGCAGAAGAATAAAACGTACCCCTGCAATACCCCCCCCCAATAAGGTTTAACCACATTCCGTCCGGCCTATAGCAGAATGACGGGTGAGCGGGGGATCTGTTATGCTGACTGGTGGGCGTCCTATGACATCCAGCAGAATAAGCGACTCATGCCCGCGGCGATCGGTGGTTTGTCGCTCTGGCACACCGCATCTCCCATCTTGGCAAAGAGCCTATGACAGTGATGGCGAACCTTGGCACCCCAGATGTTTTGGGACTACATTTCCCATGATGCTCAACTACACTGCAGAGTGCATGAGCATCATGGGAAATGTAGATCCAAAACATCTGGGGTGCCAATGTTCACCATCACTGGCCTATGACATAGTTACATAGTTTGTGAGGTTGAAAAAAGACACCATCAAGTTCAACCTCTGTGTGTGCTTTTATGTTAATATTACATTGTATACTTCTTTATGTTGTGGTCCTTAAGGTGCCCACCTAATAGTTTTTTGAAATTATCGGCGCTCCCCACTGAAACCACTGCTTGTGGAAGAGAATTCCACATTCTTACTGCTCTTACTGTAAAGAACCTACTACGCAGTTTAACCACTTCAGCCCCGGAAGGATTTGCCCCCTTCCTGACCAGAGCACTTTTTTTCGATACGGCACTGCGTCGTTTTAACTGACCGTTGCGTGATGTTGCACCCAAACAGAATTGCCGTCCTTTTTTCCCCACAAATAGAGCTTTATTTTGGTGGTATGTGATCCCCTTTGCGGTTTTTAACTTTTTGGGCTATAAACTAAAAAAAATCTGACAATTTTGAAAAACACTATTTTTTACTTACTGCTATAAAACATTCCCAATAAAAAAATGTAAAAAAATCAAATTTCTTTATCAATTTAGGCCAATATGTATTCTGCTACATATTTTTAATTAAAAAAAATCCCAGTAAGCGTCTATTGATTGATTTGCGCAAAAATTATAGCGTCTACAAACTATGGGATGTTTTTATGGACTTTATATTTTCTTTTATTGTTTTTACTGGTAATGGTGGCGATGATCGAATTGCAAAATTGTGGCGGACAAAAATGACACTTTTTGGGGACCAGTGACACCAATACAGTGATCAGTGCTAAAAAAAATGCACTAATCAATGTATAAATGACACTGGCAGGGAAGGGGTTAACACCATTGGGCGATCAAAGGGGTTAAGTGTGTTCCCTGGGAGTGTGGGGGACAGATGCACTTGAGGAAAAGAGAGAGCTGTGTTTCAACTTAGCTGAAACACAAGATCTCTCTTTTACACTCTGACAGAACAGTGGTCTGTACATAGGCAGACCGCTGTTCTTTCTTTCTTCCGAACAATCGGCGGGTCCCGGTGGCCATTGCGGCTGCCGGACTTGCCGATTGCCTCCTGCTGTGTCCAGTCACAGCAGGAGCATCGCTCCGGCGGTGCCTGCCCCTGGATCTCGCGCACAAAATCGCGTACCAGTACCTGATTTTGCGTCGCCCTGCCGCAGTATATATGTGGTGGGAGGTTGGGAACCGGTTAAAACACGTTTTACTGCAAGGCACAAGTAAAAATTACAACTGTCATTTGTGATTTTTATGTGCTGTCGTTCTCATTAGCAGACCCCATATTAGATACAGTCAGGTCCATATATATTGAGACATTGACACAATTCTAATATTTTTGGCTCTATACACCACCACAATGGATTTGAAATGAAACAAACAAGATGTGCTTTAACTGCAGACTTTCAGGTTTAATTTGAGAGTATTTACATCCAAATCAGGTGAACGGTGTAGGAATTACAACAGTTTGCATATCTGCCTCCCACTTTTTAAGGGACCAAAAGTAATGGGACAATTGGCTGCTCAGCTGTTCCATGGCCAGGTGTGCATTATTCCCTCATTATCCCATTTACAAGGAGCAGATAAAAGGTCCAGAGTTCATTTCAAGTGTGCTATTTGCATTTGGAGTCTATTGCTGTCAACTCTCAATTTGAGATCCAAAGAGCTGTCACTATGAGTGAAGCAAGCCATCATTAGGCTGAAAAAACAAAGCAAACCCATCAGAAAGATAGCAAAAACATTAGGTGTGGCCAAATTAACTGTTTTGGAACATCCTTAAAAAGAAAGAACACACCGGTGAGCTCAGCAACACCAAAAGACCCGGAAGACCACAGAAAACAACTATGGTGGATGACCGAAGAATTCTTTCCCTGGTAAAGAAAACACCCTTCACAACAGTTGGCCAGATCAAGAACACTCTCCAGAAGGTAGGTGTATGTGTGTCAAAGTCAACAATCAAGAGAAGACTTCACCAGAGTGAATACAGAGGGTTCACCACAAGATGTAAACCATTGGTGAGCCTCAAAAACAGGAAGGCCAGATTAGAGTTTGCCAAACAACATCTTCAACAACAGTTCTGGAACAACATCCTATGGACTGATGAGACCAAGATCAACTTGTACCAGAGTGATGGGAAGAGAAGAGTATGGAGAAGGAAAGGAACTGCTCATGATCCAAAGCATACCACCTCATCAGTGAAGCATGGTGGTGGTAGTGTCATGGCGTGGGCATGTATGGCTGCCAATTGAACTGGTGCTCTTGTATTTACTGATGATGTGACTGCTGACAAAAGCAGCAGGATGAATTCTGAAGTGTTTCGGGCAATATTATCGGCTCATATTCAGCCAAATGCTTCAGAACTCATTGAGCGGCGCTTTACAGTGCAGATGGACAATGACCCGAAGCATACTGCGAAAGGAAGCAAAGAGTTTATTAAGGGAAAGAAGTGGAATGTTATCCAATGGCCAAGTCAGTCACCTGACCTGAATCCGATTGAGCATGCATTTCACTTGCTGAAGACAAAACTAAAGGGAAAATGCCCCAAGAACAAGCAGGAACTGAAGACAGTTGCAGTAGAGGCCTGGCAGAGCATCACCAGGGATGAAACCCAGCCTCTGGTGATGTCTATGCATTCCAGACTTCAGGCTGTAATTGTCTGCAAAGGTTTTGCAACCAAGTATTAAAAAGTGAAAGTTTGATTTATGATTATTAATCTGTCCCATTAATTTTGGTCCCTTGAAAAGTGGGAGTCACATATACAAACTTTTGTAATTCCTACACCGTTCACCTGATTTGGATGTAAATACCCTCAAATTAAAGCTGAAAGTCTGCAGTTAAAGCACATATTGTACGCTTCATTTCAAATCCATTGTGGTGGCGTATAGAGCCAAAAAGATGAGAATTGTGTCAATGTCCCAATATTTATGGACCTGACTGTAGATACACCAGAAAACCGATGTATCACACTTATGTGGCTTAGCATTATTTAAAACAACCGCTAATAGAGCGTTGACATGCGTTCAAGAAGTCTCTCCATAATTTCCAAATTGTTGTGGAATCCCCCAGGGAGTCAAATACATGGAGCACATAGTCTCAGTCCGATCCGTGACTGCACTGTACAGTAAGACAACACCTTTTTTTGTTTTTCAGCTGGCTGACGGCTGCACCCAAGGCTGAAACCCAATTTATGGGTGTTCTTATGGAGGAGCTTCAGCACAGCACTGCAACCAGCCAGTGTGCAGTAATCGTCTGCTCTGAGCATGCGTGTTGTAGCGCCAACTAGATAGGGTGGGCAGGATTATCCAGAATTAGCAGAGCAGTACAGCATCCTGTAGAATATTGCTCTTGTAATGCTATTACCCCAGATAATCCTCTATATAGGATTCCATCATACACAGGAGAGTCATGCTCACAGGCCCCTCTCCCCCTTGCTGTGGTGAATAATAGCGCTCGTCTCCAGCATTGTCTCTCAGTCTTTCTGCTTCCGAGCAGCGTGGTCAAACTGTGGTAGAGGAAGGGGGGACGTGTTGTTGACCAAGCTCTTTCAGCAACGATCAGAACAGGGGATTCATGCACTCGCTCCCCTGGTGGACTCAACAACAATTTGGAAATTATGATGATATTTCCTCTTTAAGAAACACATCAGTGTAAATGGGCTTTTACTGCGCAATCAATTTTCAAATGGCTAGGCAGCAAAAAAGCTCCAACCACAAATTGTCCTTAGAAAGGAGTGCTTGAGCCCCCTGAAATGTTGGGCTTTGAGACATGATTTTTCACCTGACTGTTATGCCATTGCTAAACTTTTTGATACCTTATCTTCATCATAGAGTACAGGACACAGGCGTTCTATTCATAGACCCTGATTTATAGGCTGGCACCTTGAGGTGATTGGACATCCCCTCATCCAACTCTGAGAGTCCTTGGTTTTTTTTGCTGGAACGGTGGACCTAGACTTTCAGGCAATGGATCTAGTCTCTCAGGTGATGGACCAAGTTCCCGCCCCGCCCCATGCAATGGACCAAGTCCCTCCCCCTCTTCAAGGCGATGGACCAAGTCCCTCCCCCCGGATGATGGACCAAGTCCGCCCCTCCCCCCCTTCCAGGCGATGGACCAAGTCCCTCCCCCCTTCCAGGCGATGGACCAAGTCCCTCCCCCCTTCCAGGCGATGGACCAAGTCCCTCCCCCCTTCCAGGCGATGGACCAAGTCCCTCCCCCCTTCCAGGCGATGGAC
>BLSH010266931.1:253496-277722 GCA_018402905.1 Glandirana rugosa | reverse complement strand
TCCCCCCCCCCCCCCCCCCCTGTGGTAAGCTGATATTACAGCAGAATTTTTTTTTTTTTTGCTTGTAGCGACTTGCTGCAAGTTGAAAATAAATACAAGGCCGAAATAGAACGGTCATAGTTTGCTTTATTGTTTTGTCAGTTGCTGTAAAAGGAAAAGTTGAAGTCCGCTTTTCCTTTAAAGATTTGGGTAAAGTGAAAAAAACAATTTGAAGCCCAACAGGACTATGTTGCTTACAGACAGAAACCTCTTGCTTACCCTTTCCGCTCCATTTATTATTATTATCCAATTATATTGTGTGCAGTCTCCTTAGATTTATATAAACAATATTAGTACTTGGACGATCGTTCTGCCAAGTATTAGGCCCCTTTCACATTTGTCCGCTGATCCCCTGCTGCTCAGAGCAGAGCGGGCAGATGACAGGTCCGTGTCTGCTCATTTTATGCTCTATGGGTGGCTGGGAGTAAACAGATTCCGCTGTCCATGTACACCCGACAACCCTGCAATCCAATCCTCCTTGATGGAGGAGGACGGACCCCCATCTTTATTTATTTTATTTTTTTTTAGCGGACCGTAGATAGCTGGGTAAAAATTGGCACAAATCCATTTACACCTGGAGGGGTTCGATCAGGTCCTCCTGAAAAACTAACAGGCGCACCTAAGTGGACCCTTCGTGTGAATGTCTCGGTTCACATTACTGTGTTCTGCATGTAGGCAGCCCATTCATTTCTATAGGCTTCCCTATCTGCAGAAATGCAGCACAAAGAAGTCCTCGCCATGTTTGCTGATACATGTTCTAGACCTGCAGTAAAGTGAACCAAGACTAAATACTCTGTATTGATCCTTTTGGATGCCTAAAACTTATAATATTTCTCTTTAATAAAAACAACTATAGATGAGACAGACAAATAGTTGTGGCTAAAGATAATGATGGCTGCACTCTCTATCTCATGTACTCCTCTGTCATCTACTTCCTTCTCTCTCATCCTCTCCTTTTCTATCTTTTTTACATCTTCTCCCTTTGCTGTTCCTTATCGGCTCCCTTTGCTGTTCCTTATCGGCTCCCTTTGCTGTTCCTTATCGGCTCCCTTTGCTGTTCCTTATCGGCTCCCTTTGCTGTTCCTTATTGGCTCCCTTTGCTGTTCCTTATCCTTATCGGCTCCCTTTGCTGTTCCTTATCGGCTCCCTTTGCTGTTCCTTATCGGCTCCCTTTGCTGTTCCTTATCGGCTCCCTTTGCTGTTCCTTATCGGCTCCCTTTGCTGTTCCTTATCGGCTCCCTTTGCTGTTCCTAATCGGCTCCCTTTGCTGTTCCTTATCGGCTCCCATTGCTCTCCCTCATGGGCTCCCATTGCTCTCCCTCATGGGCTCCCATTGCTCTCCCTCATGGGCTCCCTTTGCTCTCTCTCATGGGCTCCCTTTGCTCTCCCTCATGGGCTCCCTTTGCTCTCCCTCATGGGCTCCCTTTGCTCTCCCTCATGGGCTCCCTTTGCTCTCCCTCATGGGCTCCCTTTGCTCTCCCTCATGGGCTCCCTTTGCTCTCCCTTACCCGCCCCCTTTGCTCTCCCTTACCCGCCCCCTTTGCTCTCCCTTACCCGCCCCCTTTGCTCTCCCTTATCGGCTCCCTTCATCCTTCCTTATCCATTCTCTTCTCTCTCTCTTGCATCTGCTGTTGTGTTTTCTCTCTTTCTCTTGTTCCCACTCTCTTCTTTCATTGGTCTTTTGGCTTTCGCTGTATCTTTTTTTTCTTCTCTTTGTCTTGTAAAACATTCTCTTTATTTTGCTGGAAATGCTGATTTTATTTTGATGGGCTTGAAATTGTTTTATCAACCAAAAAATTCTAAGTGTTAAGAGGATTCTTAAGAAAAAAAAAAATGTTGAAAATAAAGGTTAAAAGAAAAAAGTTGGAGAATAGTTCAGTTATTCTGACTTGTATATAGAAGTAAGAAGCTGTGTAGGTATTTATTAGGAATACTTGGCAGGTAGTGTGTTTAGCTATTTGAATTGAGTTCCACTTTACTCCTCCCAGGAGAATCCCTTTGATTATATGGTCTGTTACTTCGCTAACAGGACATGGACTTGGGGCTATTCCATGGTAAAATAGCAGGAAAGATGTTCGATGTTGAGATTGATGGTAATAGAGAGAGATCAGAGATCGCTGCACCTCGCCTGGCATTATCTAATAGGGGGATCTCAGTGGTCTCGGTTTGATGGGATAGAAGCGTTTTGCACTGTAATATGATGTGGTTCTCCCAGTCTGAAGAGGCAGCTCTCGGGCTGGGGGCCTAAATTGCACTATACATTTTAATGCACTTGCTTAATACATTAGTGTGAGGGAAAAACAATATTTGTAATTATAATGTATGATCGGTTGGTGAGATGCACGCAGACTGTAAGCCAACCAGCGAGGAACGCCGAGTCCCATAACACATCACGCTGGGGATTCGGCATTACCTCCATCGATCGAGATTGAGTTTGCATGCTATAGCCAATGTATTTGTTGGCATGTTTACTGTTACAGCAATGCAATGAAGCTTGATGAATAGTTATGTTGATGTGCCTTGGAATGCTGTCTTATAGGGAAGGACAGATTAAATAAATACCCCCAACATGCTGGAGGTTATCCTCTCCTATATCTCTGCTCTGTAGTAGGTGACATTTCCTTAGCTGCAGTGGCTGCCCTCTCTCAGCTTCTTATGCTGTCTGAAAGTGCAACCGATCCGAATTCGTGTTTCATTCATCTCTCCTGATGTAAATCATAAAATCTTACTGATTATTATTATAATACAGGATTTATATAGCGCCAACAGTTTGCTCAGCGCTTTACAATATAAAGGGAGACAATATTGTTTCTGCACCTTGGTAATGAGGTTCTCTAGGTGGGGTTATTAAAGTGTAATGAGACAAAAGAAGCCTTACGACAGCCTTAGCTTATCATAGGCAGGGGGTGCCAAGGCCAGGCTATGTCAGGATCCCCAAGGGAGTGAAAACATGCAGAGAGACTTCCAATCCTATTTTTATGAAGAAAATGGCAGGATTTTCTAGCTGTGCATGAGTTGGCTTTGGCCCTCAGTTGAGTTACATGGAAACTGATTCGAGTACAGATTATAATCCCACACCCCCCTGTTCTAAATGAGACATCTCTGACCTCTGTTTCCCTTTACCTTAGCTGCAGGGTCTCTCTGCCTACTTATATCAAGGTTCATTGTTAAAGGGAACCTGTAATTTGGCCTTTTACGACAAGCAGATTTACTTGATAGCCCACCCTTCCTCCCTGTTGCTCAGGCTTTCCACATTGTCCAACATACTACTTTATTCTTCCTGATGATACGCTGTCATTGCATTCGACCCCTGGAACAATCTGATATGCTTAGTATTTCCAGATATAGGAAAGCATGGCACACTCTACTCTCCCTCCTACAATGGTGAGTGGGTGTTTGAGCAGCCAATCACTGTGCCTGTGGGGATACTGAAATAAACATAAATAAACATGCTTAAATAGACGCTCATTGCAAAGTGACATCGTGTTTCTAAATGCTCCCACTGTACCCGAGTTATACTTGCGTTACCAGCTATCCAATGCCACTTCTACCTCCGCTGTAGCCAGCACTGGAATTATGAGTGTCATCTGGGTCGAAGGCCGGAGGACCGGCGACCTCAACCTCTGTGATGTGAGAGTGTTTGGGTTTATCAATTGGCTGCTGGACCAGTTTGTCCTCACCAGGAGGAGTTCACATGCTCCCTCCATACCTGGGAGCACCAGGTTTTCTATCTGATGGCAGTGGAGGAACGAGCACCACTGCATAGTATCACCAGGGTGGGTCCTTTAGAAACACACCGTCACTTTTTTCTGAATGGCCAAAGTGACAGTGTCCCTTTTAGCCTGTCATAAGCTCCATATAGACCCACCTTCAGCTGACACAGGGCTTTTTCCTTTGATTCAGGTAGGAAAACTGGATGCAGGGAATGCAAGTACAAATTAGAGCAGGTGTGCCTAAATAAATAGATCTGCTACTAAATGGGAATAGTACAGGTTACCTTTATGGTGGGTTGCTTGTCAAGTCCTCTGTTGCTTTTCAACCAGCTAGTGAGACAGCGTGTGCTCCAAATGAAACTTTTTAGGCCAAGCAAAAGACTCTTTGGGGGTTATTTACTAAAGGCAAATCCACTCTGCACAAAACAGCATTTTGGCTTATACATGATTGGATGATAACATCAGCAGAGATTCCCATCATTTCAGATCTACAGCAACTGCACTTCCAAGTGCACTTGCAGTGCAGAGTGAATTTTCCTTTAGGAAGTCAACCCCTCTGTGGCATCTTGACAGCCATATTGTTGGAGGTCTCCCAGATGAGATAAGCAGCTCAATACTGGGCCTACTTAGGAAAGCTGGAGAAAAGAAAGACCAGAGCTGTACTTGACAGCATACAATCATTTAATGGAAAATTAAAGCAAGACTTCTGATTGGTTGCCATAGACAACAACCTGAGGTTTTTTTTTTTTGTCTAGTAAATCACCAGTCTTGGGTTTTTGGTGTCTTCTGCATTGGTGGGGCTGGTCTTCTAGACCAGGGATCTCCAAACTATGGCCCTCCAGCTTTTGCGGGACTACACGTCTTATGAGGCATTGTAAAATTCTGACATTCACAGGCATGACGGGAGTTGTAGTTCCTAAACAACTGGAAGGCCATAGTTTGGAGACCCCTGTTGGAGATGGATGGTTGTCAGGCAGTAGGATTATTGATGACCAGCCTAAGTTCAGAATGTGCTATTGGAAGCAGCGGGAGATGCAGCCCTGCAACTAAGGTAAAGAGCTGCTCTACATTTATCTACAGCCTTCTCTTCCTTCCATATATTACATAGAAATAGAGAACTGCTGAAAGTCCCTCGCCCTCCTCGCCATATGCAAATCGAATGCATCAGCTCAGATTTCCTAGTTACTGGTGATATGGTGGGATAATTGTTGCTTCTCAGAAGAGGAAAAATGTTGTGTCTATTTTATAAAGAACGCTACCAATATTCTGCATTTGCCGTATTTACTAAGAGTTCCGGGCTGGTGCAAGTCTTAGCTGCCTCAAAATATTGGTCTGGGTGGGTTTAGGAGACATTAGTAAAGTGTAATCTGAAGCTTTCACAGCACCTTGTAATAAGGAAGAAAAACTATGTAGTCCAATCGCTGAACAAATGCTTTGCTGAATGCCTTATGAGTATCTAGAGGCCGCTTGTGGCGCACTGCTCTTGACTTCAGTTAAAAGCGGAACTAAACCCAACAATTTAATGGTTTTGAAAAAAATGTAACATTGTTGGCATGCCGGTAATGCGAACTGTCACATTTGCTTGCGCTCTCAACCAAACTGTCAAGCCGTCAAGTGGCTGGAATCATAGCCGATCACATGTGCAGCACCATGACAGTTGCAAATCAAACAGAAGCCAAGATGGCAGCTTCCTTGGCTGAAAAAGGTTCAGAGGGTTTAGTTCTGCTTTAAGGCATTTGAGCAGAGGTGACTGCGATCCAATGTTATTTTAGTCTGATAACGCAATAGTGTAAATAAGGCATCCTACTGCTAGAAGCTCAAGACTAAACGCACACGCACAATGAACGCACATCCGCTTTGCTGTAGACTAGCGCTGGAGCAAAGTTTTTGTATCCTCAATGTTCTCTTCTGAATATTAGATTTCCCTCGGTTTGTTACTTTATTGCAGAGCCGTCCTCAGCGCTCTATAAAGAAAAATCAACATTGTTGTCGCTGATATTTGTATATTGCTTTCTGTCCATATTGTAAATTATTAGATATCTTATCTTGGGGCATTGATCGCATGGGAGTGCTTCTGCCGCACCTTTCATACGGTTACTGATGTCTGTCTAGGATGAAGCTGCTTTCCTTACAACATGCAGGTCTCTGTGTGTAAAAGACGTTTGAATACAAACTTTATATTGTTATTACAGGATTAGACCCCATACACACTATATAAGATTTTCTGCTGATTTTTTCCTTAGATTTACCAAAACCATGTAGTGCAAGGGCCTGCCTGATTGCAGACACATTTAAACTCTGAGGCTGGGTTCACACCTATGTGAATTGGATGCAGCTTACACCGCATCCAATTCACAGGCCATTCGAAAACATGTTGTTTTCAATGGGTCCAGTTCACATATGTGCGTTGCATGCGCACTCCACATTGCACAGAAAACGTGTGCGTTTTCTAAGCAGTGCGGTGTGAATTCCAGGCACTTTCTGTTCAATGGGAACGCATCTGATTCGCAGATGTCTTCCATTGTGAACAGGGGTCTTTCCCCCTCCTCACTGCACCCCCCCCCCTTCCTCCCAGGTCAGCTGATCCCCTGCTTAGAATGGAGAGGAACCGCTAAACAGCAGCTGTTTCTCTTCGCAGGGAGAACGGAGCTGGAACTCGCACCAGACTGGTGTGAATACATATGGTTTTGGTAAATCTGAAGACAAAAAAATCTGCAGAAAATCTAATAGTGTGTATGGGGTTTAAGGTCTAAAAGCTGCAGATCAGAACTGAAGATAATTGAGATAAAGTGGAGAGATTTTCTTACACAATACTTTTCATTGGAAGACCCTGCAGGCTTATTCTAATCAGCCTGAAATGGCCAATAGTCTAGAACAATAAACTCCTCGGAGTTTCACAACTACGAAGGTCAATCCACATATAGTGAGTTTTCTACATACAAATACATATTGGCAAAATGGGGTTTTTTATTTACTAAAAGTGGAGCTTGCAAAATCTGGTGCAGCTCTGCATAGAAACCAATCGGCTTCCAGGTTTTGTTTTTGTCAAAGCTTAATTGAACAAGCTAAAGTTAGAAGCTGATTGGCTACCATGCAAAGCTTCACCACATTTTTGTACTCTCGGGTTTTAGTAAATCAACCCCCTTCTGTCTTCTGTTTTTTTGGGGTTTTTTAAAGCAGTTAAAAGATGTATGGGTTTCCTGTTAAGAATCCTACTTACCTAGGTGGATGCTGCATCTCCCCCCACCGGCTCTAACACTGAGATCCGAGCGATCAAACACCGCCGATTGCTCGGTTCTCACAGCTCCCTGAGAAGAAAGCAGGTGACGGTCAGTCAGCAACTCTCTGCTCTGCTCCCCTCCCCACGCTCACTGTAGCGCTGGGCTGTGGAGGGGGTGGGAGCTGCCAGCTCAGGCTTTCAGCGGCTCGCTGAGAGGCTGAGCCAGGTTCTGGTCCAGGTATGTGGACGGATCCTGACTTCAGTGTCCCGTTCTTGGCCAAACCTGGACCGGCTCTATGAACGGGTCACAGGAGTGCAGAACAAACTGCACTGCTGTGATCCACAGGAGAAGTACAGCCAAAACGAGCTCTGGCTGTGCTTCTTTAAAGGGTAAGTTCATTTTGCACGAAGAATGAAAGGGTGGCCTGACTCCAAATTCCCCTCTGGACCCCACTGCACATAGAGGCTGTGATGCCCCGTGCTGGCAGTGTAGCACTCCAAATACCACAATACATAACCCTGACCTGAGTATCTTTCATAATGTTCGCAATTGGTAAGCACCACCATGTGACCGCACTGATCAATGAGAAGCATATCTGAAGCTTCTTCCTCCGGCAAATATCCCAGAAGTGCTTCTGTTTGGTAAGTGCGCCCATGTGGCCAGGATATTTGGAACTACGTCACCTTTTCATATATTTTTTTTTCTGGTGAAAAGACAAACCTGCCCTTTAAAAGAAGAGTTCCAGGTCCGGATATTGACACATAGTTATATTGATTGAGCTTGGACAAATGTACTGTAACTATGCATATAACATAGACAAAAAAAAAGGTCCTATGCACCGCACATCACTGCAAGACCCTGTGGATATGTGAAATGTCAGCCTCAGCCTGGGCTCCAGCCAAGCCACACCTCCAACGCATTTCACTCCGGTGGAGTGAAACACATTGAGGTTGTGGTTTGGCTGGAGCTCAGGCTGAGGCTATTTCACATATCCACAGGGTCTTGCAGTGATGTGCGGTGTATAGGACCTTTGTTTCTTGTATCCTTGAAGCTGGGGTGAGCTCTGTCCTTGCCAGCACTCCCAGTGGTGTACTACAGGAGAGGACCCAGCTGGAGCCTTGAGCGGTGCCCCCTATTTGTTGTCTGGTCACTATGCAGATACCATACCTGTGGGATCCCTCTAAAGCACAGGTGTCAAACTGGTGTCCCTCCAGCTGTTGCGGAACTACAATTCCCATGAGACATTGCAAGGCTGACAGTTACAAGCATGGCTCCTACAGGCAGAGGCATGATGGGACTTGTAGTTCTGCAACAGCTGGAGGGCCGCCTCTTTGACATCCCTGCAAGTCTGGAAATCAGTGAAGTAGACACCTTTACTCCAGTGATCTCCAGTTGCTGGTCCCATGCCAGCCTGCAGTCCTGATGCACTGTGGACTCAATGTCCACCCTTCCTGTGTTCACAATGCAAAGGGCAGCTGGTTGGCAGGAGACTAAGTAGCTAGTTAAGGTCACTGGAGTAGCAATGTCTATACAGTGATTTCCAGCTTTTAGATGGATCCCACAGGTATGGTAAATACATAGTTGCATTTGGGCCAAGCTGGACTATGTAAAAATATCCATGCTGGGAAATCCTCTTTAATATTCTAGGGTTATCTGTCCTTTAGAAGACTACTGGAAATAACACATGGTTTTCTTGATTGTAATGAACGGCTTCAATTCATCACAGCCTGTATAATTCTGATTTATTGGCTCTTGCACCTTCTCGCAGGCAGTGTGCAGTTTTCTAGGCCTCGTTTACAGTGAGGCGCAGTACACAGCTCAGTGACGGTAAGGAAGATCTTACCGGATTCCTATTTTTGCTTTTTGTTCTGTTTACCTCATTGTGATGCCTTGTGTTTTCTTTTCTACAGACATCTACCCCTGTAAACTGTATTTTCTTTTTATTGTGATATTGTGAACTTTTGTGTTTTAATAAATTCGGGTTATACTATTTGAACCTTGGCTTGTGCTGTCATTTTTGTTGCTGCCTGTTTGGGCACAGCTTTCCTATACGGGATGCCAAGAATACAGTGCCAACTACTTCTTAGTGAGAGGCTTTTACATTCTAATCCTAACCTGATAGACTGCTTCTCACACTTGATCTTCCCGCTAACCCGAAATCCATAACCTGACGCTGAAATGTAACCTGGCCCTGAAGCTGAACTCCAAGCAAACAGCCTAACCACTAGCCTACCAGTCATTTTTACCCCCTTCCTGACCAGGCCAATTTTCAGCTTTCAGCGCTGTCACACTTTGAATGAATTGCGTGGTCATGCAACTCATGTACCCTTATAAAATTTTTATCATTTTTTCACACAAATGGAGCTTTCTTTTGGTGGTAGTTAATCACTACTGGGTTTTTTATGTCTTGCTAAATAAATGGAAAAAAGACTGAAAATTTAGAGAAAAAAGTTTTTCATAGTTTGTTATAAAATTTTGCAAACAGGTAATTTTTCTCTTTTATGGATGGGTACTGATGGGCAGCACTGATGGGCAGCACCGATGGGCACTGATAGGCTGCACTGATGAGGGACACTAATGAGGCTGCACCGATAGGGGGCTATGATAGGTGGCACTGATAGGCGACTCTGATGAAGAGGCACCGATTGGCAGCACAGATAGTTCACATATATTGCAAAACATGTTCAAGCTGATCAACTCCGTCAAAGTAATGCCTCTTCTGGCCAGTCCTACACTGCCTTGCCACTGCAAATGCTACAGTGGACACCATGCCAATCTGGGGCATTAAGACACAAGGTGGGGGAGAGCTACAAGGTTCAGGTCTGGTCACCGACTTGCATACATTGTGCCTTTATGCCCCAGTTTGGCATGGTGTCCACTGTAGCATTTGCAGTGGCAAGGCAGTGTAGGACTGGCCAGAAGAGGGATTACTTTGACGGAGTTGGTCAGCTTGAACATGTAGATCATATAGTGTATATTAAAACAATTACAATAAAAATTACGGATGTTCAAATATTTATATAATAGCCAGTCCATTCAAAGTGCTCGCTCAATTGTGGACATATCCATGCGGTGATGTAAAGTGCCTTTGTGATCCTCCACCAGTGCTCAAGCCAATGGTTCTACTCACCAGAACCAAATGATCTCCATAACAGAGATCACAAGCGCATGGGATCTAAGGTAATCCAGCTGGTCTCAACGAGGGTTCACACCATGTTAGAAAAGGTGGAAATCCTGCCAATATGTGTATAAAAACATCAAAAGGCTCTTATAGTGAAAACCCACTTACATTTATTTAAAAAAAGGAAGCGGGGGATGCCAACTGCGCTCCTCCTGCGTTCCACAGAGCAGAAGTGACGTTCAGCTTGAACATGTATTACAATATATGTAAACTAAACATCCCTGTTTTACATTGCATAGTTTGCTGGGAAGGGTGCAGCAGTGTGCAGAGGATCCGTTCAGTATTTGGGTGCAGAGTAGTACACCTATTAAAAGGTATGTGTTAGCAGTGGTGAAAATCACATGCAGTTTAAGAAGTTTAGTCATAAATAATAACTATTTTTCGTACATCATGGGACACAGAGCAGGCTTATTAACCACTTCCACACCGCCTACCGTATATTCACGGCGGCAGTGTGGACGCTTAGCGCGAATCGCCATCAAAAAGTGTCGATCTGCGGGTGGCCGCTAGGGGCACACGCGCCCGCCGTACTCCTGAGGAGTGTGCCTGCGGCTAGGGCGGACCCGATGTCCGCCGGCTAGCCGCGATGAGAGGCCACAGCCAAAGAACGGGGAACCACTGATGTAAACACGGCAGTTCCCCGCTCTGTTAATGGGGGCATAGGAGATCTACTGATCCCTGTCACTGGGATCAGTTAGATCTCTTATGCCCATGGTAGCCCAGCCCCCCCCCCCCCCCACAGAACACCCAGGGAACACAGTTAACCCCTAGATCTCCCCCTGCAGATTAACCCCTTCACTGCCAATGACCTTTATACAGTAATCAGTGGACATTTAAATTTCTGATCACTGTATAAATGTCAATGGTCCGACATTTCTGCTGCAATATCACAGTACCGCTGAAAATCGCAGACCACCGCCATTACCAGTAAAAAAAAAAAAAAAAAAAAAAACCCCAGAAATTAATTCTCATCATCCTTAAGCGCGGCCACTTTTGCGCAAACCAATTAATAAACGCTGATTGCGAATTTTTTTTATACCAAAAATATGAGGAAGAATATAAATCTGCCAAAACTGATGAAAAAAAAAATTTTTTTGGATTTGTATTTTAGCAAAATAAGAAATTTGTTTTTTTTTTTTTGCAAAATTGTCGCTCTTTTTTTGTTTATAGCGGTGATCAGAAATGACGCAGAGGGGATCAAATACCACCAAAAGAAAGCTCTATTTGTGGGAAAAAAAGGACGCAAATTTTGTTTGGGTACAACGTCGCACGACTGCGCAATTGTCAGTTAAAGCGACGCAGTGCAGAATCTCAAAAAATGCTCTGGTCCTAACCTGGGAAATCCTTCCGGGGCTGAAATGGTTAAACATGACTATCTGGGTTATTGGTCACCTACAGGTGAATGGACACTGGCTAACAAAGATAGCAAGTCCTCCCCTATATACAGTATCTCACAAAAGTAAGTACACCCCTCACATTTTTGTAACTATTTTATAATATCTTTTCATGTGACAACACTGAAGAAATGACACTTTGCTACAATGTAAAAGTAGGTACAACAACAAAAAAAAAAATGGCGGTCATGGGACTTTAAATGAGGATTGTCATGAAGTTGCATATAGTCATAGTTTGTATTTAATGAGTAAGATCATAACACAAAAGTAAGCATAACATGATCGTGGAGAACATAATACAGATAAAAAATATATTTCATAAAGAGCCAACACCTGTAAACCATGATTGAATGGATATAAAAATTAATCTTTCTTGGTACATGACAATAAATAAGTAATTGCGTAATACGTATGATAAAATTAATAACCAATATCTCTTGACGTTTAATGAAACTCCATGCGTTTCGTGGAGCTTGTCCACTCATCAGCAGTGTGTACAAGAGGTGTCTATTAATATAGATAAAAAATATAATAGATGAAATGTATTAGTCAATAGTTCCCTTTAGAATGGGAAAAAGAAAGTCATGAGGTGACAGGCAGCCCCTATACTCACATCTTGGTTCAAAAATGTCATTTCTTGATGACACTCCTGTATGAGTGCTGTCAGCATTGCTGCAGAGGTTGAAGGGGTGGGGGGGTCAGCCTGTCAGTGCTCAGACCATACGCCGCACACTGCATCAAATTGGTCTGCATGGCTGTCATCCCAGAAGGAAGCCTCTTCTAAAGACGATGCACTAGAAAGCCCGCAAACAGTTTTCTGAAGACAAGCAGGCTAAGGACATGGATTACTGGAACCATGTCCTGTGGTCTGATGAGGCCAAGATAAACCTATTTGGTTCAGATGGTGTCAAGTGTGTGTGGCCGCAACCAGGTGAGGAGTACAAAGACAAGTGTGTCTTGCCTACAATCAAACATGGTTGTGGGAGTGTCATCGTCTGGGGCTGCATGAGTGCTGCCGCCACTGGGGAGCTACAGTTCATTGAGGGAACCATGAATGGTAACATGTACTGTTACATACTGAAGCAGCGCATGATCCCCTCCCTTCGGAGACTGAGCCGCAGGGCAGTATTCCAACATAACGACCCCAAACACACCTCCAAGACGACCACTGCTTTGCTAAAAAGCTGAGGGTAGAGGTGATGGACTGGCCAAGCATGTCTTCAGACCTAAACCCTATTGAGCATCTGTGGGAAGATCTCAGGAGGGAAAGGTTCTCTTCCTCTGAGGAAAAAGGGTAAGCGTCCAGCTCATAGGATGGCTGCAGCTTGTACATTCAAATCTGCTTCAGCTACATGGGTTTTGTTGGTCTCAGGTCTCATCCCCTAGGGCAGGCATCACTAAATAGTGGGCCGCGGTCCACGTCTGGACCGAGCAACTGTCCCGGCGGGACCTTCTGTGTCTCTCGCGCTCAGCCCCTTTGTTAGGTAAGACCGGGAAGAGGGCTATGCCATTTCAGTGCAGGATGGGGTGGAAGCCGGGTTGATATAAAAGGGGGGGCTAAGGACAGGAATGTAAAGAAGTGGGGAGGGGGGGTGATATGAAGGAGGGCTGAAGACAGAAATGTGAAGGAGCATGGGGGTGATACTGTGTGAAAGAGGGCTGAGGACTGGAATATAAAAGGAATAGGGGGGTGATATGAAGGGGAGCCAGGACAGGATTGTGAAGGAAGAGAGGGGTGATATAAAGGGGGGCCTGAGGACAAGACTGTGAAGGAGGCAGATGTGCAGGGGGATTGAGAATACTGATGTAATAATGGCATTGTGATCTGAAGGATAAACGATCTGAGGTTACGTTTACATCATTGCAACCTGCCTTACATGCAGAAGAATAGAAAAAGAAGTCCCTGACCCTATTTTAAATTGTGCCACGCTAAGCCGCATGGCACAGCAGCAACATGCGGTTTGGCCCCTCACAAAAACACGCCGTGTTTGCTGATGCGTGCAGATGCACGGAATAAAATTTTGCTGACTGCACCTCTGTGGATTTTAATTCAATACCCCTGCCCTAGGGGGAAGCCATAAGACCAATTTCGCCTGAAAACTTGGGCCCCTAGTCCAGGGATCTCCAAACTACGGTCCTCCAGCTATTGCGGCGCTACATGTCCCATGAGGCATTGTAAAACTCTGACATTCACAGACATGACTAGGCATAATGGGAATTGTGGTTCCTGAACAACTGGAAGGCCATAGTTTGGAAACCCTGGCCCTAGAGCAGGGATATGCAAGTAGCGGACCTCCAGCTGTTGCAAAACAACAAGTCCCATCATGCCTCTGCCTCTGGGTGTCATGCTTGTGGCTGTCAGAGTCTTGCTATGCCTCATGGGATTTGTAGTTCTGCAACATCTGGAGGTCCGCTAATTGCAAATCCCTGCCCTAGAGCAACAAAGTCAGATTCCAAGTCTGCCTGTCTATGTAGAGCTGAGGAGGCAATTGGTGGAGTTTGCAGAAGTATGGAGGGAGGAGGTTGCGGATGGATGGACTTATGAGGCAGTCTCTCAGGGCTACAAATTAGAATTTCTGCCTCCGTGCTTCATGTGTTCAAATGTTACTGCAAGTCTGCAGAAGAGATCTCTGCTATTTCAAGTGCTGCATCACCTTTTATTGCAGGAAGCGATCAGGCCGGTCCCAGAGGTCGAAAGTTCTCAGGGATTTTATTCCAATCTCTATACAGTGCCCAAGCCAGATGGCAATGCACGACCAATCCTACACCTGAAAAGTCTAAACAGGGTTATTCAAGTAAGGAGTTTTCAGATGGAATCTGTACAAACGATGACTGCAGTCAGGGCTTTTTCTGGTGTCCATGGACATAAAGGATGCCTATCTGCATATCCCAGTTTTCACTTCTCATCAGAGGTTCCTCTGGTTTGCCGTAGAAGATCAGCATGATTAGTTTGTGGCCTTGCTGTTCGGTCTGGCCACTGCCCCATGAGGTTGTCCAAAAATGATGGGTCTCTTAAGGATCCCAGGGGGTGTCCATTCTGGGATACTTGAAAGATCTGCTACTCGTTGTGCAGCTGTGACACAATGTGAACTTCACAGTTCAGACATTGGAAAGACCTTCAGAAGTCTGTGTTACTTTCAACCCAGAGACTGTAATACTTTTCCTGATCTGGGATACGGTTCAGGCAAAGGTTTTTCTTCCCCTAGAAAAATGTGTGTCCCCTAGAAGGCAGGTAGGTTCACTTGGGGAACTGAGGAATCCCTCAATCAATTTTTGCATGAGAGTATTGGGGAAGATGGTGGCTTCATTCGAGGCAGTGCTTTTCCCTTAGTTTCACTCCAGGCCTCTGAGGCTGAATGTTCTGTCGCATGGGACAGGGAATCTTGGTCTTTGGATTCTCTGATGTGTCTGTGTCCCAGTGTTCTGCAGTCCCTGGATTGGTGGGTGTCTCCCCAGACATTGGAAGCAGGGTGAATGTTTACATCTCGTGGCAAATGGTAATAAAATATGCCCGTCTGTTGGGATGGGGAGGCAGGATGGGTCACCTTTTAATGCAGATTCTTGCCCATCAATATTTTTGAACTTCAGGCAATTTGCCGGGTGCTTCTGCTTGGGAGGACCAATTAAAGGTGCTGCTGCTGAGGGTCCAGTAAGACACAGATTCTGTGGAGGCGGCATATGTCAGCCATCAGGAGGGCACCAGGAGTTTGGGTAATTGATGGAACTGGAGGTCCTTTCAATATAGCACGCTGCAGTTACAATATGCTTGTGCTCATGAATGGTTTCCCAGTATCCATGTAACACCCTTTTATTCACTCTTGTATTTACACATATAGCTAGACCAAACTTTATACACACTGGGCCCAGTGGTGAGTGTTTTTTAATGTTGGATAACGTTGTCTATTTTTAATTGTGAACTATGCAATTTTGTGTTATATTGGTAAACCATTATTTATAAAATATATTTTTTGTAATGTAATCCGTGAGGTGTTCCCACCTACTTTATAGAAGCACGGACTGCTTTTGGAGAATTTTCTCCTCCCTCCCCCTTTTCCCTTTATGGTTATATGTTACTTGGGTCCAAGCACTGGGAACCCCACTCTAACAGAGTGAGTCGGATACACACTGAATGACTACTGTTCATTAGAACCTGACAGTTCCATGTCCTCCCATTCCCCCCCCCTCCCTCCCTTACTATATAACCCAAGAAGAGATAGACCTCGTCCTGTTCTGGGCAGAGATTCAGGTTCCCACCTTGTCTGCTGTACACGTTCCAGGAGTGGAAAATTGACAAGTGGATTTTATCAGGCTTCAGCCGTTGTTTGCAGGGGAATGATCCCTCCATCCGGAAGTTTTCAGGGTGCTTTGTCAACAATGTTAAACACCGGACGTGGATTTTCTAGCATCCAGATTCAACATGAAGCTAGGAAGGTTTGTTTCCAGGACCAAAGATCCACAGGCTTTTGCTTTGGATGCCATGGTGACATTGTGGGATCAGTTCTCCTTGATGTATGTGTTTCCTCTGATTTAGCTTATTCAGTGTCTGTTGCACAAGATTTGGGTGGAGAACATACCAGTAATTTTAGTCACAGCAGCCTGGCCCAGGAGGCCTTGGTACTTCAACATCATAAACCTGGCGGTGGATGGCACCTGGACATTTCCATTGTGCCCTGACCTTCTTCAATGACCAATCTGCCATCCTTCTTTACGGTTGCTGGCTGTAATGGCTTAGCTTGATGCATAGGGGAGTGTCTAGTGCAGTCATTCCCACATTACTGAGGACCAGGAAGGAGTCATCTAGAAATATTTACCATAGGACTTGGAAATCCTGTATAGCCTGGTGCAAGGCTAGGAAATTACATCACCGCAAGTATGTTTTAGGCCGGACTTTATCCTTTCTTCATTCTGGAGTAGACTTGAAGCAGACCCTTTAAGTACTGTTAAGGGGCCAATCTCTGCTTTGGCAGTATTTTTCCAGAGGTCAATTGCTTCATGTTCGTTGGTATGAGCATTCATTCAAGGGGTCACCTGTATGATTCCTCCAATTAGGTCTCTGTTGCCTCCATGGGATCTCAATTTGGTATTGCCAGTCTTGCAAAGGACTCCATTTGAGCCAATCTGGGATATTCCACTGGTGTTGCTGATGCGGAAAGTTGTCTTCCTTGTTGCTTTTACCTCGGCAAGAAGGGTATTGCAATGGGCAGTGTCTTCCTGTAGGGAACCGTTTTTGATACTGCATAAGGACATGGGGGTGATTCGTACTATTCCGTCCTTTTTGCCAAAGGTAGTATCATCTGTTCATCTTAATCAGGACATCAGGCAATAAGGGTGTATTTGAAATCAGCTGCTGCAGTCAGATTTGCTGTTTATCCTTTTCAGAAGGTTCAAGAAAGGGCCAATGGCTACTAAATTGACAATGTTACATTGAATTTGACAGCTAGTTGCTCAGGCTCATGGTCTGAAGGGTACAAATCCACCATTTTGTGTGATGGCTTACTATCAGGAGTGTAGGGGCCTCGTGGGCTATCTGTCATCCAACCTCAGTGGAATAGGTATGCAAGGCTACTACCTGGCCTTCAATTCACATCTTTACAAGTTTTTATAAGGTGCACTTGTTCCACGGTTGATGCTGCATTTGGTCGAGGTGTCATGAGGGTCGTTATGTACCTTTGGGCCTGGCAGTGGTGGTTGTGGCTCCCACTCCCAGTCCCTCCCCTCGTGAGCAGTGACATTCCAGGTAGTCATGTTTAATAAACCTGCTCTGTGTCCTGTGATGTACAAAAAAGAAGTTGACTGGGGTAGGTGGGTTAAGCGGAACAAGGCATTTGGCCTAGAAGGGCAGGAAATAGAGGTGCACCGAATGGAAATTCCAAGTCTGTGGTTTTAAATAGCTACCACTCTTCTTCTAGTGTCTGTGACATGCAGTGTGTCTCAAGTTTCCAAGCTATCAAGGACACCTTTGAATTACAGGGAATGTCACCACCACCCTGCCTGAATACACACTGGGCATTTGTGTTACCTGTAAATGAGTCTATTCAACTGCAAAGGTTAAAGGATCGCCACTACTCCTGACCAGCCTAGGTGAATAAATGATCAATGCCTTACACCCTGCCCATTAGGGGCTTAGTTGGGGTGACATGCATCAGGGTGTATACTTTGGTAGAGACATGTAGGCTGAGGCCCCTCTTTACCATTTATGCACCCGGGCTGGTCAGGAGTAGCGGCGATCCTTTACATTTACTAACCCCCTGAATTAGTACTACAAAAAGCCTGCATCCCATATTCTGGCACACAGGGATATGCTTTCACCTCTACTTTGAGTGGCGCCAAAAGCAATCAAACAGGTTGCAGAAATACTGCAACGCTTACTGGGACTATAGTCCACCCACAGATGAGTACTGATGTAGAATCGACTTCCATGTTCACACGAGCACCTCTATATTGGACTTTTTTAAAGAACACCTTGCACTAAACTCAAAGGTATGCTCATCTACTTGCCCCTCCCCCCATAGCAAAATGCTGCAATAAATAAAAAATGGGGATAAATGCTAATAAACATTCATACTTTATCCTTGGATTCTGCCAGCAGGAGGATGATATCCTACGTCTTTGGGAAAGATCCTTGACAATGGTATGGCGGGGGGGGGGGGGGGCAAAGAAATGGACCTTGCTTGTAGTGCAAGGTCCATTTTAAAGTGTAAGGAAATGTTTTTTTAGTTACCTTGCCCCACCCCACTGTGCTACTCCAAACCACCCTCCCCTCTACCTGAGCTGGATACTTACTGAGATCTGGTTTTGGGCTCCCCAGGGTTATTCCCCAATGTTTACATGCTTCCTTCCTACAATGTCCACACAAGGCAATAGACTGAATGTGGCTATTTGATCCTAACTCTATCATTAACCAGGGATGCAAACTACATATATCCTATAGAAATGAATCTCAAGGCTGGGTCTGTGGTTTGGGGACCACTCTAATCCTAGTTAGAGATGCTGAAGGCCGTCTATGACCATACACATCTGTATGCAATAGAAGATGTACACAAAACTAGCACTACTGCTTGATGAAGTAAATTTGTTCAAAATGGTTAAGAGTTTATCTAAGGTAAAAAATGACTATTAAACAAATCCACAAAGAATACATACAGTGCCTTGAAAATGTATTCATACCCCTTGAAATTTTCTACATTTTGTCATGTTATAGCCAAAAACGTAAATATATTTTATTGGGATTTTATGTTATAGACCGACACAAAGTGGTTCATAATTGTGAAGTGGAAGAAAAATGATAAATGGTGTTCAACATTTTTTACAAATAAATATGTAAATAGTGTAGGGGGCATTTGTATTTAGCCCCCCTGAGTCAATACTTTGTAGAACCGCCTTTCACTGCAATTACAGCTGCAAGTCTTTTTGGGGAAGTCTCTCCCAGTTTTGCACATCTAGAGAGGACATTTTTGCCCATTCTTCTTTGCAAAATTACTCAAGCTCTGTCAGATTGGATGTCTTGCCACAGAGTCTCAGTTGGATCTGGGTCTGGACTTTGACTGGGCCATTCTAACACATGAATATACTTTGATCTAAATCTTTCCATTGTATCTCTGGCTGTATGTTTAGGGTCATTGTCCTGCTGGAAGGTGAACCTCCGTCCCAGTCTCAAGTTTTTTGCAGACACTAACAGGTGTTCTTCTAAGATTGCCCTGTGTTTGACTCCATCCATCTTCCCATCAACTCTGACCAGCTTACCTGTTCCGGCAGAAGAAAAGCAACCCCACAACATGATGTTGCCACCACCATGTTTCACAGTGGGGATGATGTGTTAATGGGGATGTGCAGTGTTAGTTTTTTTTTGCCACACATAGCGTTTGGCTTTTAGGCCAAAAAGTTCAATTGTGGTCTCATCTGACCAGAGCACCTTCTTCCACCCACATGGCTTCTTGCAAAATGCAAACAGGACTTCTTATGGCTTTCTTTCAACAATGGCTTTCTTCTTGCCAGTCTTCCATAAAGGGCATATTTGTGGAGAGCACGACTAATAGTTGTCCTGTAGACAGATTCTCCCACCTGAGCTATGGATCTCTGCAGCTCCTCCAGAGTTACCATGGGCCTCTTGGCTGCTTCTCTGATTAATGCTCTCCTTGCACGGCCTGTCAGTTTAGGTGGACGGCCATGTCTTGGCAGGTCTGCCATACTCTTTCCATTTTCGGATGATGGATTGAACAGAGCTCCGTGAGATATTCAAAGCTTGGGATATTTTTTTATAACCTAACTCTGCTTTAAACTTCTCCACAACTTTATCCCTGACCTGTCTGGTGTGTTCCTTGGCCTTCATGACTTCATGATGCTGTTTGTTCACTAAAGTTCTCTAACAAACCTCTGAGGGCTTCACAGAACATATGTATTTGTACTGAGATTAAATTACACACAGACACACTATTTACTAATTAAATGACTTCTGAAGGCAATTGGTTCCACTAGATTTTAGTTAGGGGTATCAGAGTAAATGGGGCTGAATACAAATGCCCCCCACACTTTTCATATATTTAGTTGTAAGAAAAGTTGAAAACCATTTACCATTTTCCTTCCACTTCGCAATTATGTGTCGGTCTATCACATAAAATCCCAATAGAATACATTTAAGCTTATGCTTGTAACATGACAAAATGTGGAAAATTTCAAGGGGTATGAATACTTTTTCAAGGCAATGTAAGATAAGCTGACCCACATCAGGAGGTTAAACACAGAAATGCAAATAAGATTGGGGTTGAGCTTAGTGTTCATTGATTATTTGGACGTTCATATGAATGTTTAGGGTGTGCGGCGTGAACGTGTGTATCAGCTTCCAACTGTCAATTGTTGCTAAGGAAGCAGCAGCTGCTTCCTTACCAGCCACTGATGTCACTTGGCCCATTCACTTACTTGGCCAGGAATCCCTGGCCATGCAAGCAAATGGACAGGGAATGTAGTGGGTTACATGATTAACTAAATATGGCTACATGGCCATATTTGGGCAACGCTGTCAATAATTCTTAATGAAGCAGTGCCCTTGCCAACCACTGACAACGCTCAGGCCAATTCACTTACATGCCAAGAATCTCATGCCACATAAGCATATAGGTATGGAAAGAAGCCTTATACATAATTTCCTGAATATGGCCCCCTAGCCATACTTGAGCATTGATGCTACCACTGTGCCTGCCCCTTCCTTTATATAGCCAATGACAGCTCGGGGGGTCTCATCGTCGGGGATCAGTCTTGTGTGGTGGATCATTTTTTTTTTTTCAAGGCAGTTAGCATCATGATTGAATGAATAGATCTACAAGAAGGGACATTTTTATTTCATTTAAAAAAGGACTTGTCAGACATTTGGGTGTTTTTATTTCTAGGCCTTTTGACACCTCTTGCCTATTAAACCAGAAAATGGAAACACTTAATTTGATAGATTTGGCTCTTTCATTTCAATGGGATTTGGGTTCGTCATTTAAAATTCCTTGATGTTTGGTGAACCCGAACTCGGGGCTGTTTAGCTCATCGCTACTTTAACACAGTTCAGAAGCTCTGGTGAAAAAGTAGACAAAGGTGTCCGTTTATGAAACTGTGATCAGCGACGATCCTTGGGATCGCCGCTGATCACAGTTCATTTTCGGTTTATGAAATCAGTGATGATCAGGGGAGAACATGTTCTTCGTTGATTATCTCTGCACACTGAGAAGCTGTGATTGATACAGAAACGGGCAGTTTATGAAGCTGCGATCTGAGCACTTCACTGGCGATCCGTGTCAGCATTCACCCTCCTCAATTCACCAGCTCAGAGGTGGTGAATCAGGGGGTGAAGAGAGAATCCCGGGGGAGGGAGGAAGATTACTGACTTCCTTCTTCCTCGGTCAGACCCCCCCAACACAGTAATTATGTCCCCCTGCCCTGTATGTGTGTGTGTATATATATATCTATATCTATACATATATATATATATATATATATATATATATATTTATTTATATACACATATATATGATGTGTGTGTGTATATATATATATATATATATATATGTATGAATGTAATGTATGTACGCAAACTCACTGTAAAGTATATTCCCATGGCCAATACGTTTAAAAGGCTAAAAATAAAACCTATGTGGCTCATGGCCAAAGTTAAAAAAGTTATAAATGACAAGAAAAGAGCATTTAAAAAATATAAAAATGAGGGAACACTATCATCTTTTAAATGTTTGTCATAAAAATATAGTAAACATTCTGTCATGTAACCTAAGCAAATGTTCATATCTTATCTGTTGCCTACCTTTGCTGTATGTGTCCAGTTAAAGGCCGGGCCTCCCTCACCTGTGAGCTTTTGTAGGCCCTCTTCAGCTGGCCTCCGCCCCAGGCCTTAATTGGTAACAGGATATAAGCCTGGCAGTAACAACGCTGCATTGCTGATCAATGTTTGTTCGTGTTTGGCTTGTGTGTGTGTGTCAGTCTCCTTCGGTTTCTCTTAGTCTCATCCGTGTATTGATCCTTGGCTTGTCTGACTATTCCTTCCTGCCTGATACCTCGACCTTTGGCTTGTCTTCGGTTTCTCCTGTCTTCTTGTTGTCCTGACCCTTTGCTATTCTTCTGACTATTCTCTGTTCCTGTGCTGCTGCTTCCCGTTTCTCACCTGGGGCCAGCTGAGCATGAGCTAGGGGACCCTGGGGGCCGCGATCTGGATCCAGTTGCAGCCAAATCCATCCTCACCACTAGAGGCTCTGGTGAACACCCACTGGCTCTTAGCCTCCGCGCCCTGGGGAATCCGATGCACTAGCTCCCTGAGTTTGTGTCTGTGCTCTAGGGAGCCCTCTTCCCATATCAGCCGGTACTACTTGGCAGCAGTCAGCCATAGATCCACAACCTTGCCTGCACTTCGTAGCCTTAGCGTGCGATTTGCACTTCTGCGGTGCCGTGACAATGTTACAAAGAATATAACAGAATATGTAAAAACGAAATCAAGGATGCAAAAATTCAAAACGAACAACAGATTGCAAAAGATAGTAGGACAAACCCCAGAAAATTCTTCCAATATATTATTAGTAAAAAGGTCAGGTCTGAGCATGTAGGCCCTTTATAAAATAATCTAGAGTGCATGGCTGGGGACAAAGAGAAGGCAAACTTATTAAATACATTCTTCAGCCTTGTGTATACAAAGGAGCATGGGGGGGGGGGGGGGCTCATGTCCACGATGGGGGTGGTAGTGACACAGCCACAAATGATCCACCATGGCTCAAAAGTTAAATGTTCCAGAAGTATTTAGACAGAATAAAGGTGGATAAAGCACCTGGACCAGATGGCATTCATCCACGGATCCTAAAAGAATTGAGCTCTGTCATTTCAAAGCCATTGTATCTCATTTTTAGGAACTCCTTAATGACTGGAATAGTACCACTGGATTGGCGTAGGGCCAATGTGGTGCCCATATTTAAAAAGGGATCAAAGTCTTTACCAAGTAATTATAGACTTGTTAGTTTAACTTCTATAGCTGGGAAGATACTGGAGAGTTTAATAAAAGACCACATAGATGACTTCTTGTTGGATAAAAATATTTTAAGCAGCAGACAACATGGATTCATGAAAGACAGAAGTTGTCAAACAAACCTGATTTCTTTTTATGAGGAGGTAAGTAAAACCTTGGATAGAGGGGTGGCTGTGGACGTGGTATACTTGGATTTTGCAAAAGCGCTTGACACCGTTCCCCACACACAGCTAATGTGTAAGGTAAAGTCTACAGGCTTGGAAAGATCAGTTTGTAAATGGATAGAAAACTGGCTAAAAGACCGAATTCAGAGAGTAGTGGTTAATGATTCTTATTCTGAATGGTCTAAGGTTATCAGTGGTGTACCCCAAGGTTCAGTGTTGGGACCCTTACTTTTCAAAATACAGGCGGTCCCCGGGTTACAAACAAGATAGGGACTGTAGGTTTGTTCTTAAGTTGAATTTGTTTGTAAGTCGGAACAGGTTCATTTTTTAAGTGTAGCTTCAGCCAAAAAAAATATTTTTAAGCTTTTTGGATAGCATAGGGAAGGGGTAACACCCCTTTAATGGTTGTTTTGCTGTTTGTTTCTGTTCATAAGATGTCACCTCACTTTCTGTCCCAATGATAATTGGATTTTTATAATTTTGGGTTGTTGTGGAAACAAGGCTTGGTGATAAAGCTTCCGTGGAGACCCCTTTTTCCCATAATCACTCTTACAGGAGTGAATTTCCCTTCCTAGGGGGAGATTTCCTCTCACTTCCTGTTGTCTCCCTCTGTTTGTAAGTAGGAGTCGTTTGTAAGTCGGATGTTTGTAACTAGGGGACCACCTGTATTTATAAATGATATAGGGTCTGGGATTTAAAGTACCATTTCAGTGTTTGCAGATGACACCAAGCTATGCGGTGGAATAACGTCCTTGCAGGATATCTCCAACTTACAAGCTGACCTCAATGCACTGTCTAATTGGGCGACTGCGTGGCAAATGAGGTTTAATGTAGATAAATGTAAAGTTATGCACTTGGGGGCTAAGAATATGCATGCATTGTACATACTAGGGGGAGTACAACTGGGGGAATCCATAGTGGAGAAGGATCTGGGGATTTTGGTAGACCATAAGCTTAATAATGGCATGCAATGCCAAGCTGCGGTTTCCAAAGCAAGCAAAGTCCTTTCTT
>BLSH010266931.1:222209-235616 GCA_018402905.1 Glandirana rugosa | reverse complement strand
TACACTTGGCCTGTGTAACTTTTGTTACACAAAAGTTCACGGGACGCTTAACCTACGCCAAATTCGGCGTAGGTTAAGCGTATCCACACTTGGGTCGGAATCTGAAGTCTATCGAACTATCTTCGTTTTTTTTTATTTTTCGTTTGTTTTATTTTCTCGCCAGAGTTTAGGCCTGGCGTCCAGGGTATTCCCTCTGTCCAGTTGAGGAACGCTGATCCGTACAATTTTGACTACCCGATTCGTCTCATCCCCCAAATACACCCTTCTCTCATGTCGGGGCACCCTCCCCGGTCGAACGAAAGAAAGGGACGGATCAATTGAGAATTAATCTCAACTCGCTTGAAGATCTTCAGGCCCTCCGGGACAAAGTTCGGGTTCTGTCCGGACCCGAACCCGGACTTTGTCCCGAAGTTCGGCCGAACCAGCAGAACCCGGACTTCTAGAAGTTCGCTCAACTCTAATTAAGAGTTAACTAGGCAGGGAAAGAAAGCAAGCTGGCCCCTCCCACGGGGCTGTACTCTCTTCCCACATAAACCCCCTACTCTGCTTAGCCCATCAGTTTTAACATGCCTAGTCGCAAGGAGTTGACCTGTCTCCCTTATGGGACCTGCGGTCCGGATTTGAGACCGCTCTTTTATTTTGTTTGCTTTTTATTTTTTTTTGCTTCTATCAAGCTATCTGAAGTCTAAGGCTGGGTTCACACCTATGCGAATTGGATGCGGCTTAAACCGCATCCAATTCGCAGGGCACTTGAAAACACATTGTTTTCAATGTGTCCGGTTCACATATGTGCGGTGCATTCGCACTCCGCATTGCACAAAAAACGCACACGTTTTTTGTGCAATGTGGTGCGAATTCCCAGCCTGTTGAGTTCAATGGGAGCGCATCTAACCCGCAGATGTGCTCCGCATTGAACAGCGACTACTTGGGCCTCGGTACACACTTTCACTACGTTTTATAAGATGTGTCAGCATCCTCGGATGCTGCTTTTGGCCGCAAAGTTTTACAGATGGCAGTGTAGGCGCGTCTGGCGCCTCCTCAGAGGTTCAGTTGGGTATAGTTGTTATTGTTTACCCACCCCTCTTTTTGACACAGCTTTGGGACATCCCCACGTCATGAAGAGCTGCATCTGTCAGTGAACGTAGGAGAAAAAGAGATTTTATTAAAACTTACCGCAAAATCCTTTTCTCCGAGTTCACTGACAGACGCAGCACCCACCCCTCTGCGCTCTGTTTCGGTACGGCTTGTTACGAACTAATGGCCTAGGCAGAGTAGGGGGTTTATGTGGGAAGAGAGGACAGCCCCGTGGGAGAGGCCAGCTTGCTTTCTTTCCCTGCCTAGTTAACTCCTAATAGGACAAGCATAAACCCACATGTCATGAAGAGCTGCGCCTGTCAGTGAACTCGGAGAAAAGGATTTTACGGTAAGTTATAATAAAATCCCTTTTTTTATTATCACTGTTCTTTTAATATATATCAATTGAAAACTTGGAATTTTAAACGTTAATTGATCTTTTCTTAGCACCGCTATAATCCCTATATCACTTACACTTTTGCTCTAATCATTTTTTGGAGGTGAGGTGCAATTTTTCTCTTGCAATCCAGCCGCAATCTCTTTAAAAAAAATACTTTGCATTGAGTTTGCATACAGTCTTCGTGAAGAGTTCCCATTTCTGTTCTGTGTTTATGGATGCCAATATTCCCTCCCAGTCTAAGTCTTGAAGAGCAGCCCTCATCCTTGGAAAATTTGGTCTCTCTGTGTTTTTATCTTTCCCTAATGTGTTTGCTACTTAGAGCTTACATTAAATGAAATCATGTTATGGTCACTTCTACCCAGATGTTCTTCTATATGAATATTGGTAATAAGCTCTGCATGGTTTGAGATTACCAGGCCCAGCAGAGCATCATTCCTAGTTGGGTCCTCAATGAACTCGACCATAAAATTGTCCTGTAATAGGTTTATACATTTTTGCCCTTTAATTGTTCCTGCAGTGCAATTACTCCATGGATTCTTGCACTGGGGCCCTGAAGGTTCTAGTTATGCCTCTGGTAAGCACCTCTGTCAGTGGTAAATGGGTTGTCTCAACACTCTTGACTGATACATTTGCAGGAAAGTTTGTTCTGGCCAGATCACCTGGTGAAAATAAAAGAAAGAAAACCTAAAAAAGAAAACAAACATAGAAGAATGGTACAGTGCATCCGGAAAGTATTCACAGCGCTTCACTTTTTCCACATTTTGTTATGTTACAGCCTTATTCCAAAATGGATGAAATTATTATTTTTTTCCTCAAAATTCTACAAAGAATACCCCATAATCAAAATGAGAAAGAAGTTTGTTTGAGATCTTTGCAAAAAAAAAAAATTTTTAAAAAAAAATCCCATTTACATAAGTATCACAGGCTCCTCCCATGTACATAAGTATCACAGGCTCCTCCCGTGTACGTAAGTATCACAGGCTCCTCCCATGTACGTAAGTATCACAGGCTCCTCCCGTGTACGTAAGTATCACAGGCTCCTCCCATGTACGTAAGTATCACAGGCTCCTCCCGTGTACGTAAGTATCACAGGCTCCTCCCGTGTACGTAAGTATCACAGGCTCCTCCCATGTACATAAGTATCACAGGCTCCTCCCGTGTACGTAAGTATCACAGGCTCCTCCCATGTACGTAAGTATCACAGGCTCCTCCCGTGTACGTAAGTATCACAGGCTCCTCCCATGTACGTAAGTATCACAGGCTCCTCCCGTGTACGTAAGTATCACAGGCTCCTCCCATGTACATAAGTATCACAGGCTCCTCCCGTGTACATAAGTATCACAGGCTCCTCCCGTGTACATAAGTATCACAGGCTCCTCCCGTGTACATAAGTATCACAGGCTCCTCCCATGTACAGAAGTATCACAGGCTCCTCCCATGTACATAAGTATCACAGGCTCCTCCCATGTACATAAGTATCACAGGCTCCTCCCATGTACGTAAGTATCACAGGCTCCTCCCATGTACATAAGTATCACAGGCTCCTCCCATGTACATAAGTATCACAGGCTCCTCCCATGTACAGAAGTATCACAGGCTCCTCCCATGTACATAAATATTCACAGCCTTTGCTCAATACTTTGTTGAAGCTCCTTTGGCACCAATTACAGCCTCAGGTCTGTTTGAGTATGATGCTACAAGCTTGGCACATATTTTTGGGCAGTTTCTCCCATTCTTCTTTGCAGGACCTCTCAAGCTCCATCAGGTTGGATGGGAAACATTGGTGCACAGACATTTTCAGATCTCTTCAGAGATATTCAATCGGGTTCAAGTCTGGGCTCTGGCTGGACCACTGAAAGCGGAGGTCCGCCGCCCCTTTGATCATTAAAAGTCAGCAGCTACACATACAGTAGCTGCTGACTTTTAACTTTCGGACACTTACCTGTCCTGGAGTCCTGTGATGTCAACACCACCGCCGAGCTTCGGATCGGCTGGTCGGGTGCAGCCGCGGCCATTGTGGGTAAGGGGACCCGGCAGTGGAGCCTTTCGGCTTTGCGGCCGGGCCCCTACTGCGCCTGCGAGCTGCACTCTGTCAGTGGCCCAGCGGCGGAGGAGGGAGGAAGAGGGAGCCGGGCTGCTGACGTAATTCACCGCAGGACGGCTCCCGGAAGTGGGGTCAGGATACCTCTCAAAGACAGGTATCCTCTCCCCCCGAAAAGTGCCAAATGTGACACCTGATGGGGGAGTATTCCAATGAGCGGAAGTTCGAAATGTGGGTGGAACCCCGCTAAGGCCCCTTTCACACTTGTGTGAATTGTCCTGCGATTTGGGACTGCAAAGTCGCATGACAAGTTGTTCCCCATTATTTCCAAAGAATACCGTTCATATCTGTACGACTTTCAAGTCGTGCCGACTTCAAAGTAATCCCTGCATTACTTTGGTCGAACTATGATGCAACTTGAGGTCCATAGACTTCAATGTTAAACCCTCAAAGTCTCATGCAAATTGCACCTGAATTATATAGATGCGATTTCTGCACTACTTCTATACGACTTTGTTATGTGTTTTCATTGAGCCAAAGTTGCAACAAAGTCGTACTGATCCGAAATCGCGTCAAAATCGTGGTAAAATCGTAGCAAAAAATTGCGGTAAAATCGGGTCGTAACAGTGTGAAAGGGGCCTTAAGGACATTCACGGAGTTGTTCTGTAGCCACTCCTTTGTTATCTTGGCTGCGTGCTTAGGGTTGTTGTCCTGTGGAAAAACCTTTGCTCCAGTCTGAGGTCCAGAGCGCTCTGCAGCAGGTTTTCATCAAGGATGTCTCTGTGCATTGCTGCATTTATCTTTCCCTCGATCCTGACTAGTCTCCCAGCTCCTGCCGCTGAAAAACATCCCCACAGCATCATGCTGCCACCACCATGCTTCACTGTAGAGATGGTATTGGCCAGGTGATGAGCGGTACTTGGTTTCCTTCAAACATATGGCACTTACAATTCAGGCCAAATAATTCAATCTTGGTTTCATCAGACCAGAGAATTCTGTCCTTGTGGTCTGAGAGTCCTTCAGATGTCTTTTGGCAAACTCCAGGTGCATTTTACTGAGGAGTGGCTTCCATCTGGCCATTATACCATACAGGCCTGATTGGTGGAGTGCTGCAGAGATGGTAGTGACCATCGGGTTCTTGGTCACCTCCATGACTAAGGCCCTTCTCCCCCCATCGCTCAGTTTGGCCAGGCGGCCCGCTCTAGTAAGAGTCCTGGTGGTTCCAAACTTCTTTAGTTTTTGGATGATGGAGGCCACTGTGCTCATTGGGACCTTTGATGCTGCAGAAACGTTTCTGTATTGCCTCGATACAATTCTGTCTTGGAGGTCAATAGATGATCCATGGAAACAGGATGCACCTGAGCTCAGTTTTGAGTATCATGACAAAGGCTGTGAATACCTATGTACATGGGACTTTTTTCGTTCTTTCATGTTGTCATTATTGGTTATTGTTTGCAGAATTTAAAATAATGAATTTAATCCATTTTGGAATAAGGCTGTAACATAACAAAATGTGGAAAAAGTGAAGCGCTATGAATACTTTCCGGATGTACTGTAAGTTGCAATATAATAAATTCTTGCTTATAGGTTTAATATTGCTTTAATAATCCTGTCATGTCTGTATAAACCAAAATTTGCCTTAAAAGAGAATTTTGGACTTTTCAAAAAGAAAACCCCAAACATTTATGCTCACCTAGCTTGATGCATCATCAATCTGATGCTGCATCTGTTCCCCACCGGCTCTGCACTGAGAACTGAGCGATTAATGACCACTGATTGCTCAGTTTTCAGCATTCTGTGGTAAGATCCATATGGTCAGGATCTATAACATTAATTGTTTCATTACAATGGCATCTAAAAGTAGGTGGGATATATTAGGCAGCAAGTGAACATGGTGTCCTTGAAGTTGATGTGTTGAAAGCAGAAAATATGGGAAGCGTAGGGCTTTTGACAAGGGCCAAATTGTAATGGCTAAACGACTGGGTCTGAGCAGCTCCAAAACTGCTGCTCTTTGTTCCCAGCCTGCAGTGGTCGGGACTGACCAAAGATGGTTCAAGGACCTGGGAACAGGGTCATGGGCAGCCAAGGCCAAGAATGGCCTGTGTAATCAGATCCAATAGAAGAGGTCCTGTGGCTCAAACTTCTGAAAAAGTGAATGCTGGTTCTGACAGAAAGGTGTCAGAACACACAGAGCATTGCAGTTTGTTGTGTATGGGACTGTGTAGCTGCAGACCGGTCAGGGTGTCCATGCTGACCCGTGTCTACAGCCAAAAAGGCCTACAATGGGCATGTGAGCATCAGAACTGGACCACCATGGAAGAAGGTGGCCTGGTCTGTAGATGGTTGGGTCTGGAGAAGAGATGACACCAGGATACACTATAGCAGGGGTCTGCAAACTTTCTGAAAAAAGGGCCAGTTTACTGTCCTTCAGACATTGAGGGAGACAGACTTTGGCCAGTGGGAGTAGAAAATCCCCTGTCGTAAAGAGTGCCCCATTGTTGGGGTCAGTGGTAGGAATAGTGCCCTATTGTTGGTATCGGTAACAGGAATTATGCCCCATTGTGGGTGTAGAAGGAATAGTGCCTTGGGTGGGAGGAATAGTGTCCCAGGGGCCTGATAAAGGCAAGCAAAGGGCCAGATCCAGCCCCCGGGCTGCAGTTTGGAGACCACTGCACTATAGGAAGAAGGCAAGCTGGCAGGGGCAGTGTAACACTTTGTCTAGTGGAGTCCATGCTTCGATGGGTCATGGCTGTTTTGACAGCAAAACGGGGCCTACTAAATAGGTGGATGGTAATGTTACGGCTGACCTGTGTATGCTCCAAAAGGGAGACACTCATAGATTAGGGATAGGACTGCAGAGTGGCTTTGACAAAGCAAACCATCTAGCTGGTAAATACATTTTGATTTGCTTGCCATGTGCGTGGACTTTCCATGTGCACCTTGCTCTAAAATTAGGGTGGTTGCCATTTTTGACAGGCCTTTGTCCACCCAGGGCCGGTGCTACCACTAGGCAAACTAGGCAGCCGCCTGGGGCGCACTGCTGCCTAGCGGCGCTGGCCCCTGGTTTCCCTCTGCGTCTGCATGCTCTGCAGGCTGCAGCATGTAACTAACTCAGTTTCAGGCAGCTGCTCCATCCGACCGGTAGTGTAAATAGAGGCACAGCGCAGTACTGGAGCCAACGCTAGAGGAAGCAGCGCCAATGCTTCCTGTATAGCGCCGTCTCCTGTCACATGGGCAGGCCAAAAGGAGTGGAGTCAGGGGTTGAGCCAATAGGGGCGGCAAAATGATTCGCCTAGGGTTTGAATAATCCTTGCACCAGCCCTGTGTCCACCCAAACTTAACCGCTTGTCGACTGTATAACCTAGATATATGGCGGCAAGGCAGCTACTTTAGCCACTTGCTTACTGGGCACTTAAAGCGGTAGTAAATCTGCGAAAAAAAAAAACCTCTGCAAGACAATAGCATAATGTGCTAGTATCCATTGCATACCAGCACATTAGAACGAGGCTCTGCAGCTCGACTCGGTCAGCGCTGATGGGGCTGACATCTTCCGTTCCATGTTCGCTGTCTCCGGCGCTGTGAGTGGCCGGAGCCGCGAGACAGCAATCCTGCACATGGGCGCAGGAGTTCTCCGTTCCGCCAAGGAGCTCTGAATTTCCGGCACAATCTCCCGGACCTTCAGACCGCATGCGCCACTGATGTCAGCAGCTGCATGCAGGGTGAATATCTCCTAAACCATACAGGTTTAGGAAAGATTCATTTTACCTACAGGTAAGCCTTATTATAGGCCGCATTATAGGCTCACCCGTAGGTACAAATGTCAGTTTTGGGGATCCAACCACTTTAAACCCCCTTCCTGTCCAGACCAATTTTCAGCTTTCAGCGCTGTCACACTTTGAATGACAATTGCGCTGTTGTGCAACACTGCACCCAAATGACATTTTTATCATCTTTGCACACAAATAGAGCTTTGTTTTGGTGGTATTTATCACCGCTGTTTTTTTTTTTTTTGCTAAAAAAACTACCGAAAACTTTGAAAAAAAGGAAAAAACGGTTTTATAGTTTGTTATAAAATTTTGCAAACAGTTAATTTTTCTCCTTCACTGATGTGTGCTGATGAGGCTGCACTGGTGGGCACTGATAGGTGACACTGATGGGCACTGATAGGTGGCACTGAAGGGCACTTATAGGTGACACCAGGGGGCGTTGCTAGGCAGGAAAAAGACCAGGGGCTTCATCCCAATCAAATGCCGCGCGCTTTGCGCTCTGCGGAAAAACGGGAGTGGTTTACACTAAATAGTGGGCATGGCTTAAAGGGGGCATGGCTCAAAGGGGGTGTGGTTAGAGTCTGAGATGAATGAGGTATGGAGGAAGGAGGAAGGAGAGAGAAGGAAGGAAAGAAAGAGGCATGGAGGGACAGCAGGCCCATATTCTACACCACAATAGCAATATGTGTATTCCAGAAAGTTTAACAATCAGCGGATAAAGATACTCCAAACACCTGGTGTTAGCGCTTCAATCATCATGGCACCATGGTTGTGATGGTGTCAGGATGATTGAAGCACATTATTTCTATTATTACATTGTAGTATAAAATGAAATCCTTCAACTCACCATAATGCACAATCAGTGGGAGCCCTGAGCATGTCACTTGCCACGTCACCTGCCACTAGATGTCATCAGGTGTCCCCAGCAGAGTCCCTCCTTACATCAGGTATCCCCAGCAGAGTCCCTCCTTCCATCAGGTGTCCCCAGCGGAGTGCTCCCTTCCATCAGGGTGTCCCCAGCAGAGTGCCTCCTTCCATCAGGTGTCCCCAGCAGAGTGCCTCCTTACATTAGGTATCCCCAGCGGAGTGCTCCCTTACATCAGTTATCCCCAGCAGAGTTCCTCCTTATATCAGGTGTCCCCAGCAGTCAGAGTGCCTCCTTCCATCAGGTGTCACCAGCACAGTACCTCCTTACATCAGGTATCCCCAGTGGTCAGAGTGCCTCCTTACATCAAGTGTCCCCAGTGGTCAGAGTGCCTCCTTACATCAGGTGTCCCTAGCGGTCAGAGTGCCTCCTTACATTAGGTGCCCCCAGCAGTCAGAGTACCTCCTTACATCAGGTGTCCCCAGCGGTCAAAGTGCCTCCTTACATCAGGTGCCCCCAGCAGTCAGAGTGCCTCTTTATATCAGCTGTCCCCAGAGGAGTTTCTGTCGCCATTACAAATACCAGCTCTCGTGGAGCATGGTCACTTGCCGAGGGGAAGAAATAAGAGTCGGAGCCAGCTGCCAATAGAAATGGAGCTGCCGCCAACCCCCTGCCCCCTTTCCCACAACAGGTCATACCAGCAGGGCAGGGGGTTGGCGGCAGCTCCATTTCTTTTGGCGCAGGGACATGTGATATAAAAAGAGGTATGAGAAGGGACATAGGTAAACCCACAGTAGCTGTAGTAGTGCAGTGAACAGCCCAGTAGCAGTGTACAGGGGACTCCTGTGCATCCAATCACAGCAGACCAATGCCAATCACGCTTCTGCCCTTATTGCCCTCTATCAGATGCTGGGCACATTTTGCACTAAGCCTCGTACATGCCGCATTACTCACTTGTCACAGCCCGGAGTAGTCAGTCTGGCTGGTATGGTCCCAGAGCTCAGTCATACAGTCCCAGGCAGAGAGCTGTCTCCTAATCACTATCCACTCACACTCCCATCACAACCCAGCTGCAAACTCTCTCTTTAACCCGATTTGGTTCTTCCTAACTTCAAGGTTTCGAATTCGCCAATTGCAATGCGGTATGTCGGCAGAGTGTGTCCCCGTGAGTGACCATGCTCCACTAGAGCTGGTCTTCTTTAAAATGGCAGCGGAGACATCACCAGTGCTGGCCCCAGACCTCTAGCGGCGGGCAGCTCTGGTGATTCTCCGGGAGCCTCGGGGCTAATAATAGCCTTCTCCATGCTGGGAGACCCAGGGCTTTTCAGGGGCACCCTTGGGGCTGTAGCTCTGTCAGCCCCCCCGCTCCTGACGCCTCTTGGTGACACTGATAGCACTAATAGGTGCTACTGATGATGAGGCACTTATGGGCACTGATTTGCAGCACCGATATGCACTGGCAGGTGGCACTGGTGGGCACAGATGAGGCAGCAGTGGCTCTCCCTGTTCGGGACCGATGTTACACTGACAGAAGCCGGTGATCAGCTTTTTTTTTTTTTGTCCTCATGCTGTCAGATAGGAATAGTAGGTATGGCACTGTTCCCAAATTTCTACTATAAAGTGACTAGTGCAAACAATTAATATATACCAGAAAAGAAATTTCATACAAACATATAAAACTTGATACATTCGACCAAATTTGATGCCTATTGCTTTAAATCAATATGTGAAACATTTAAACAATCAGACAGTCAATTCATATACAGATAATCCATATTAAATAATCATAATGTGCAAAAGTCCATAAAGTGACCAGTGTTTAAAAGTGTGTTTGTAAATATATCCAATCTTGTGAAATCCTTTCAAATGTGACAGATACTCTTAAGTGCTTATGCGCTGCTTTCCAATATGATATCTCCCTAGTGGTATTACACTCACCAGATAGATTCACCATGATCTTCTGTTTACACCACGTGATCAGCTGTCATTGGTTGATGGCTGATCATGTGGTAAGGGGCCGGGCTCCGATCTGTGATCAGCCGAGGCTCATTGACTCGGTGATCACAGAGCGCCCTGCGCAGGCAGCTCATGCATGGGAGGACATACATGTACGCCCTCCCGGCAATTAAGGCCCCCACTGTAGCCGTCTGCAGACGCGAGTAGAGGAGAGCCGATCAGTGGTTCTTCTGACGGGGGGGGGGGTCTGCGCTGATTGTTTATCAGTGCAGCCCCCCCCCGAGGATCGCCACCCAGGGGCCACCAAGGAGCCCAACCAAGGCCACCAGGTAAGGGGCATACAGTGTACTATAGGGATGGCACTGTGCCCATCAGTGCCGCCTACCAGTGCTATCTATCAGTGCCACCTATCAGAGCCAAACAGTACCACATATCAGTGTCCATCAGTGCAGCCTATGAGTGCCCATCAGTGCTGCCTATGAGTGCCCATCAGTGCTGCTTATCAGTGCCGCATATACGTGCCTTATCAGTGCCACCTCATCAGTGCCCATCAGTGCAGCCTTGTCAGTGCCCATCAGTGATGGAGAAAATGTACTTATTTACAAAGATTTGTGATAGAAACAAAGAAAAACTTTTTTTTTCTTCTAAATTTTTGGTCTTTTTTTGTTTATAGCGCAAAAAAAAAAACCCCACAGGTGAACAAATACCACCAAAAGAAAGCTCTATTTGTGGGGAAAATATTTAGTTTGGGTAAGATGTCGCATGCCTGCGCAATTGTCATTCAAAAGGCGACAGCGCTGAAAGCTGAAAATTGGTCCAGCTGGGAAGGGGGGAAAGTGCCCGGTATTGAAGTGGTTAAGCATATTACAGGCCTAGATATTTTTGTTATATTCTTCTTTTAGAAATGCTAGTTGACCGGCTGATCTGATGGATTTAAATATTCCCAAGGCACGGACCTGGAACAAATTTGCAGGCTTGTTCCGAGACAGGCTCAGAAAATACTAAAGACGCGTACATAGCTAGACTAACCTGATGAACCCAGATTCGCAGCGAGACCTTCACTTTTATAGGCGATGGGAGAGGTTCCCCCCACCGTTTCCCAGTCATTTCAAAGCTTACCGGAACCGCCTGTAAGTCCAGAACCGATCCGGTGTGGTCGATGGCTAGGCAGGAAGACGAGCGAGGGCAAGGTAGTCCCCACTCGGCTCTTTGCCCTTGGAGGACCAGAGCAACATCTGACGCCACTTCCTGTTCTTGGGCAGACAGGATTTTTTTTTTCGTTAACCACTTCCCACCTGGGCCATTTCTGACACTTCGCTCCTACATGTAAAAATGTATTTATTTATTTTTTTTGCTAGAAAATTACTTAGGACCACCCAAACATCATATATTTTTTTTAGCAGAGACCCTATGAAATAAAAAGGCGGGTGTTGCAATTTTTTATGTCACACGATATTTGCGCAGCGGTCTTTCAAATGCAATTGTTTTGGAAAAAAAAACCACATTCATGAATAAAAACAAACGCTAAAGTTAGGCCAATTTTTTTTTATATAGCATGAAAGATGATGTTACGCCGAGTAAATAGATACCTAACGTGTCATACTTTAAAATTGCGTCTGCCCGTGGAATGGCGACTAACTACAGTGCTTAAAATTCTCCATAGGCAACGTTTTAAACACCTTTAGAGGTGACCAGTTTAGTGTTACAGAAGAGGTCTGGTGCTAGAATTATTTCTCTCGCTCTGACATTTGCGACAATACCTCACATGTGTGGTGCGATCGCCATTTACATATGCGTGCGGGAGTAACGTATGCGTTCGCATTTGAGTGTAAGCTTGGTGGGATGGGGGGGGGGGTGCTTTTATTTTTTTTTCATTTATTTTATACAAATTTTTTAAAAAAATTTTGTACTAACTTTATTGCTATCACATGGGATGAACAACATCTGTTAGACCCAAAATCTCTCTTCTGGCCCTCATGCAGCTGATGATACACAGATCAGTCTGATTGGCTGCTTTCCAGTTAAACAAGGGGGGGGGGGCGGAAGTGACGTACCGGTACGTACCTTGGGTGGAAATTGGTTTTAAAGGCAAAATATCTTTTTTTTTTTGCTTTTAAAGGTAAATGTGAGATCTGAGGTCTTTGTGACCCCAGATCTCTCCATAAAGAGGACCTGTCATGCTTATTTCTATTACAGAGATGTTTAATAGGAATAAAAGTGATAAAAAAAAAGAAAAGTTTAAAGCTCGGTTCACGCTTAGTCGTCTAAACAAGTCGCGCTCCATTCAGTGCAATGGAACCGCACTTGGGGGCAACTTGCATTGAGTTCTATTAACCACTTGCCGACCGCCGATCGGCATTTGACGGCGGCAAAGTGGTTCGTTCCTGCAAAACGCTGTCATACGACGGCGGCTGCGGGATCAAGCTTAGTGAGGGCGCGCCGCCGGAGGCGCGCCCGCGCGCTCACTGTGTTCGGGGAGGGCCAGGGAGCGGGTGCGGCGGCTTCGATTGCCGCCGGCTACCCGCAATGGCCCCCCCGAGCGGAGAAACGGAGGTCCGTGTATGTAAACACGGACCTCCGCTCTGTGTGAAGGGGGAAGGGCTGTGATCACAGCCTTCCTGTATACGAAGGCTGTGACCACTTCCCTTCCCCAGATAGTGCAGTCCCCCTACAGTTAGAACACACCCAGGGAACACAGTTAACCCTTAGAACGCCCCCTGCAAGTTAACCCCTTCACTGCCAATGGCATTTACACAGTAATCAGTGCATTATAGCACTGATCGCTGTATAAATGCCAATGGTCCCAAAAAAGTGTCAAAATAGTCCGACATGTCCGCTGAAATATCACAGTACCGCTAAAAATCGCAGATCGCCGCCATTACTAGTAAAAAAAAAATAAAAATAAAAACCCCAGAAATGAATTCTCATCATCCGTAAACGCGACCACTTTTGCGCAAACCAATCAGTAAACGCCGATTGCGATTTTTTTTATCGCAAATATGAGGAAGAATATAAATCGGCCAAAAACGGTGAAAAAAAATGTTTTTTTATATTTTTTTTTGGATTTGTATTTTAGCAAAAAGTAAGAAATTTGGTTTTTTTTTGCAAAATTGTAGCTCTTCTTTTGTTTATAGCGGCGATCAGAAATGACGCAGAGGTGATCAAATACCACCAAAAGAAAGCTCTGTTTGTGGGAAAAAAAGGACGCAAATTTCGTTTGGGTACAACGTCGCACGACCGCGCACTTTTCAGTTAAAGCGACGCAGTGCCGAATCGCAAAAAGGGCTCCGGTCCTAAAGCTGGA
>BLSH010266931.1:199647-222199 GCA_018402905.1 Glandirana rugosa | reverse complement strand
ATTAAAAAAAAAAGAATAAATAAAATGAAAAAATAAAAATGTGACAGGGAGTTCCGGTCCGAGCGCGACACCGCCGAAGTTTCAGTGGGCCGAAACTTCGGCGGGGCGTATCGCGCTGAAGTCGTGTCGAACTTTTGCTGAAGAAATTGGTGAAGTCGGGGCCTTCCTAAAGGTCGAAATCCTGGCCTCGGGAAAAACGCTAAGCCGTGACGCAGCGAAATTGACTTTTCACGCGCCAGCACGCTGCAACATGGGTTTGCTTTAAACGCAGGAAAAAAAGGGTGTTTGTCTCGAAAGAAAACCACCATAAACTAGTGGAGACGCAGTAAAGACTAGCGGCGATATTTGTTTTCTTCTCGATGGGTACAACGTCGCACGACCGCGCACTTTTCAGTTAAAGCGACGCAGTGCCGAATCGCAAAAAGGGCTCCGGTCCTAAAGCTGGAAATCCTTCCGGGGCTGAAGTGGTTAAAGAAGTCGTTTTCAAGCTGTGCTGAAGTCGCGCTATGCGGGGCGGCTTCAAAGCCGGGTGACTTTGAAGCCGCCACAGCGCGAGCCTGGCCTTGAGGGACAGTGTAAAAATAAAAAAGTAAAATAAATAAGAAAAAAAAAATTAAAGCGCCCCCCCCCATCCCCTCGTGCTCGCACGCAGAAGCGAACGCCTACGTAAGTTGCGTCCGCATTGGTAAACAGTGTTCAAACCAGACATGTGAGGTATCACCGCAATCGTTACAGCGAGAGCAATAATTATAGCACCTTCTCTGTAGCTCTAAACTGGTAACCTGTAGAACTTTTTAAAGCATCACCTATGGGGATTTTTAAGTACCATAGTGTGTCGCCATTTCATGAGTATGCGCAATTTTGAAATATGACATGTTAGGTATCTATTTACTCTGCGTAACATCCTTTTTCACAAATTTTCACTATTTTGTTTTCACACATCACTAGGACACAGGCAACAGATGACGTCGCCTCCGGTCCATCACGGCCATCTACGTCACTTTCGGTTTCGGTGGTTTCGAGTGGAACGCACGCCATTACAGTCTACGGCTGGATGTTTTTATGCTACATGCCTGTGTCCTAGTGATGTCCTGTGAGTAGGATTTTATCTTCTTGCGCAATAAACACCTACTTCAAACAGTATACACTATGGGCTTTTTTTTTATATGTCTTTTGAGTGCCCTCGGATACACAGTAACAGCGGCTGTGGGAAGAATTATATACCTGCGCTTTGTGGCTTTCATGCTGACCGGGATTCGGAGCCCCCACCAGAATTCAGCCTTTCTGACCCACTGACTGAAAAGCAGTGGGTCCATTTTTTCTGGTGAGTGTGGGCACAAGAGGGTCACCAATCACTGTGTGTCACTTTCCTGCACTTTGAAGTTTTCCTGAGCACTGAATAGCACTTTATCTGGAGCACCAAGTCACTTTATTGATGTGGACTTTATTTTAATTTTATGAAAATTTCTGGGTTGGCGCTGTTTTTTGATTAATAGTATAATGACAGGATCCACCTGAGTACAGCTGCCCCTAGGTGTTATTTGTTTTTTTTTTTGGCTTTTTTGATTTATTCACATATATTAAGAGAGAAGTGTTTTTATTTGTTATATTGTTATGTTTAAAGGTTTATGGGGTTTCAATAGAATACCATCACGAAGGTATACACTGACATATTGTTTTGAAAAGGGTAGGTGCTGAGTCATATATATCAAAAAAGTTAGGCTAACTTCACTGTTTTATTTTTTTTTAAATTCATTTGTGCTTTTTTTTCAAAAAAAAATGCATTTAAAAAACTGCTGCGCAAATAGGGTGTGACATAAAAAATTACACCCACCATTTTATTCTATAGGGTCTCTGCTAAAAAATATATATCATGTTTTGAGGTTCTAAGTAATATTCTAGCAAAACAAAGTAGAATTTTACATGCAGGAGCGAAGTGTCAGAAATGGCTCGGGTGGGAAGAGGTTAATGGGAATAAAAGTAATCAAAAAAAGAAAAAATTAAAGTAAAAAAAAAAAAGAGTCATCTATGAAGATTTTAAAGTACCGTAGTTTGACGCCATTTCACGAGCATATGCAATTTTAAAGCGTGACATGTTAGGTATCTATTTACTCAGTGTAACATCGTCTTTCACATTATATAAAAAAATTGGGATAACTTTACTGTTTTATTTTTTTCATATTTTTTTTCCCCAAAACAATTGCATTTGAAAAACCACTGCACAAATACCATGTGACATAAAAAAATTACAACACCCGCCATTTTATTCTCTAGGGTCTCTGCTAAGAAAAATATATATCATGTTTGAAGGTTCTAAGTAATTTCCTAGCATATAAAAGTCGATTTTTACATGTAGGAGCAAAGTGTCAGAAATGGCCCAGGTGGGAAGTGGTTAATAGGAATAAAAGTGATCAAAAAAAGATTAAATGTAAAGGGATGGTGCAAAAATAAAAAAAATAAAAAGTAAAATAAAATAATTAAAGTGCCCCATCCCTTCGAGCTCGTGCAGAAGCGAACACATATGTAAGTCGCACCCGCATATGAAAATGGTGTATAAAGCACCCCTGTCCCACCGTGCTTACGCTCAAATGCGAACGCATGCGTTACTCCCACACGCACATGTAAACGGCGATCGCACCACACATGTGAGGTATTGTCGCAGACGGCAGACAGAGAGCAATAATTCTAGCACCAGACCTCCTCTGTAACTGTAAACTGGTCACCTGTAAAGGTGGTTAAAGCGTTGCCTATGGAGATTTTTATGTACTGTCGTTTGTCGTTTGTCGCCATTCCAGGAGTGTGCGCAATTTTAACCACTTAAGGACAGAGCCTCTTTTTGAGATTTGGTGTTTACAAGGTTTTTTTGCTAGAAAATTACTTAGAACCCCCAAACATTATATATAATTTTTTCTAACACCCTAGAAAATAAAATGGCGGAATTGCAACAAACTTTGGCACTTAAAAATCTCCGTCAGTGGCGTTTAAAAATTTCTACAGGTTACCAGTTTTGAGTTACAGGGGAGGTCTAGTGCTAGAATTATTGCTCTCACTCTAACGATCGCAGCGATACCTCACATGTGTGGTTTGAACACCGTTTACGTATGCGTTCGCTTCTGCGTGCGAGCTTGGTGGGACGGGCGCTTTAATTTTTTTTTTTCCTTATTTATTTTACTTTTTATTTTTACACTGTCCTTTTAAAAAAAAAAAAAAGGGTCACTTTTATTCCTATTACGAGAAATGTTAACATTCCTTGTAATAGAAAAAAAGCATGACAGGACCTCTTTAATGGGAGATCTAGGGTCAAAAAGACTTCACATCTCATATTTACACTTAAATGTAAAACAAAAAAAAAAATTAATGTCATTTGAAAAAAAAAAAATCCCCTTTTTTTGGTTGAACTAGATGCACTTGAGTCTTTTTTCAACCTGACTAACTATGTAAGAGCATTGGGCGGAAGTGACGCTTGACGTCGCTTCCGCCATTCAATGTTATGGAGCCGAGCGGGGGCCATCTTTCCCTCATTCGGCATCCAGACTGAGGGGAGCGGACGCGTTCGTACAGCGGCGGAGGCGATCGCGTCCGCTCCCCTCAGAGTCTGGATGCTGAATGAGGGAAAGTTGGCCCCCGCTCGGCTCCATAACACTGAATGGAGGAAGTGACATCAAACGTCACTTCTGGACCGGAGCGCGGTGGGAGGTGGGGGGGCACGTTTCCCACCCCGATAAAAGGGATCTCGCAGCGAATCCGCTGCAGAGAGCACTTTAATCAGAAAGCCGGCCGCCCACCGTTTCAGAGGATACCGGGGTTATGGCAGCTACCTGCTGCCATAACAACGGTATTCCACATCAAAATACCGACGTACAACGACGGCGGCTGGTCGTTAACTAGTTAAAGCGTGACATGTTAGGTATCTAATTACTCTGCGTAACATCACCTTTTACATTATGCAAAAAATTGGGCCAACTTGACTATTTTGTTTTTTTTTAACTCATAAAAGGGTTTTTTTTTATTTTAAACTGCGTTTGAAAGACCATTGCGCAAATACCGTGTGATATAAAATATTGCAACGACTGCCATTTAATTCTCTAGGGTCTCTGCGAAAAAAAAAAAAAGTAATGATTGAGGGTTCTAAGTAATTTTTTTTTAGCAAAAAGTATTGATTTTTACTTGTAAACAACAAATGTGAGAAAAAAAGCCCGGGATAGCAAGTGGCTAAGGAACGCTTTAGAATAGACTTCTGTTCTCAGTAGAACGGCTTCTCTTCCTATACAGACCAATGGAAATGCAAAAGCGTCTCGAAGCAAATCAAAATCCCCTGTCGGTAAATTCCGGGTGTCTAAAGACTGATCTGATACACAAACACAATGCACCCGAGAGCACTCTGTAATTGCTTGCTAACACAAGCCCAAAACGCGTTGACATGGTCCTTATGGTACCAACCTTGTGATCTTAGGGAAATGCATCTCAGCTTGTTGTGTGCAGATTGCTATGGATTACTCTTTGCTTTTTTCATGTATCATTTTGTTATTACGCTGAGGCTAATCAATCAGGTGGTGATAATGAAGGCAGACCCCCTCCCCCCCACACACTTAGCAGTCAATTTGATAAAAATGCTGGAAAGACCGAAATCAGGATCTCAAGTACCAATTATACATTAAAGGTAAGAAAATCATCGCCGTCCCTCCCAACAGAGATTTGTGCCGCACCTTTTGTCAGGCTCCTCTCTCCTTGCCCTCCAAGACCCTCAACCGACTTGTTTAAATAGAGCTACGTTGGGGATTTCCTCCTCATTAGCTGTTCTGATTAAATCCCCAAAGGACCCCAACATGGTGAATGCAATGCATAGGGATATAGGAATAACCACCATTCAAGCAAGGATATGTTGTGTAAGTGCAAATCAATGTATGACACACATTTGTTAATTAGTAGGGATGAGCAAGACTTTTCTATATTTAACCACTTCAATACCGGACACTTTCACCCCCTTCCTGCCCAAGCCAATTTTCAGCCTTCAGCACTGTCACACTTTGACAACTGCGCGGTCATGCAACGCTGTACCCTTATGACGTTTTTATCATTTTTTTAGAGCCAGATAGAGCTTTCTTTTGGTGGTGTTTCATCACTACTGTTTTTTTTAAAAAAAAGCTTTTTCTTTGTTCTTGTTGTGAAATTTTGCAAGTAAATTTTCTTCTTCACTGATGTGCACTGATAAGGCTGCACTGATGGGAACTAATAGGCTGCACTGATGAGCTGCACCAATGGGCAATGATGCTCAGCACTGATGGGCACAGATATTCAGCACTGATGGGTACAGATAGTCAGCACTGATGACCACAGATATTCAGCACTGATCCTCAGCACTGATGGGAACTAATAGGCTGCATTAATAGGCTGCACTGATAAGGCTGCACTGATGGAAACTAATAGGCTGCATTAATAGGCTGCATTAATAGGCTGCACTGATAAGGCTGCACTGATGGAAACTAATAGGCTGCATTAATAGGCTGCACTGATGGGAACTAATAGGCTGCATTAATAGGCTGCACTGATAAGGCTGCACTGATGGAAACTAATAGGCTGCATTAATAGGCTGCACTGATGGGAACTAATAGGCTGCAATAATAGGCTGCACTGATTGGAACTAATAGGTTGCATTAATAGGCTGCACTGATGGGAACTAATAGGCTGCATTAATAGGCTGCACTGATTGGAACTAATAGGTTGCATTAATAGGCTGCACTGATGGGAACTAATAGGCTGCATTAATAGGCTGCACTGATGTGCACTGATGAGGTGGCACTAACGGGCACTGATATGCTGCACTGATGGGCACTAATGCTTAGCACCGATGGGGACTGATGCTCAGCACTGATGGGCGCAGATAGTCAGCACTGATGGCCACAGATATTCAGCACTGATCCTCAGCACTGATATGCTGCACTGATAAGCACTGGTGGGCACTGATGCTTGGCACTGATATGCTGCACTGATGAACACTGATATGCTGCACTGATGGATACTTACCGTATATACTCGAGCATAAGCCCACCCGAATATAAGCCGAGGCACCAAATGTTACCACAAAAAACTGGGAAAACGTATTGACTCAAGTATAAGCCTAGGGTGGGAAATGCAGCAGCTACTGGTAAATTTCAAAAACAGAAAAAGCTTCATCCTGACAGATACCCTACAGCAGCTGGCAGGAGAGGGATGGTGGGACCCTGTAGATCTGTGGGGACAAGGGGAGAGGCCATAAAAGAGCCAGGAAAAAAGTACAGGGGTGCTGGAGAGCACACAGGGGGCAACAGAAAGAAGCACACACACACACACACACAAACATATAAACACAGGCACACATATACACACACACTCTTATACATGCACACACACACACATGCACACACACATACATACATGCACACACATACATACATGCACACACACACATGCATACATACATGCACACACATTAGGGTTGCCACATCATCCCTTTAATCCAGGACACATATGAATTACACAGGTTGTTCTGAGGCTAATTTAATGCAGATGAAGGTACCACTGAGTTTAATCACCACCTTCCTCAGCCACAGAACCTGGGTAATTAGTATGTGTCCTGGATTAAAGGGATGATGTGGCAACCCTAGCACCTAGAGGGCTGAGTGGGGCCGTGGGTCAGGTGGACTCGATGTCCGCCGGTGATCTGCGATCGCCTGCTACAGAAGAAAAGCGGGGAACCACCAATGTAAACACGGTGGTTCCCCGCTCTGTTAGGTGGCATGACAGTGATCTACTGATCCCTGTACTCAGGATCAGTTAAGCCTCGTACACACGGGACGACGATCGTACTTACGATCGTCTCAAATCGTATGTTGGATAATGTAACTTGCATACTGACTGCACTACACGATCGTACGACCACAGAAAGAACGTTCAGGTGCATGGAATTAGCACCCGGCCGTTCCTGACTTTGGAGCATGCGTGTTTTGCACAATACAACTTGTTGTACCAACTTCTCTGTACACACAATACAACGGTCGTATGACCGCTTGTTGGTACGACCAAGTTTTCTAGTCTGCTCATACAACTCCCCTTGTACGACCGTCATATTTTCGGCTGTTCTAATCACGCATACAAACGATCGAGTTTGCATACAACGGTCGTTAGTACGACCTGTTGTATACGATCATCGTCCTGTGTGTAAGAGGCTTTAGATCTATCGTGCCCCTGCCAGCCCCCGCACAGTTACAACACCTAGGGAACACAGTTAACCCCTTGATTGCCCCCTTAGTGTTAACCCCTTCCCTGCCAATGACATTTATACAGTCATCAGTGGCTATTTTTAGCTCTGATCGCTGTATGAATGTCAATGGTCCCAAAAAAGTGTCAAAAATGTCCGATCTGGCCGCCGCAATATCGCAGTCCTGAGATAAAAATTGCAGATCGCCGCCATTACTAGTAAAAAAAAAATAAAATAGTAAAAATGCCATAGATGAATTCTCATAGTTTGTAAACGTGGCAACTTTTGCGCAAACCAATCAATAAACGCAGATTTTTTTTTTACCACATATATGTAGAAGAATATATATCGGCCAAAACCGATTAAATATCGAATACATTTGTTTTTGTTATATTTTTCTTTGACAATTATTATAGCAGAAAGTTAAAAATATTATTTTTTTTTCAAAATTGACGCTCTTTTTTTATAGCGGTGATCAGAAATGATACAGAGGGGATCAAATACCAACAAAAGAAAGCTCTATTTGTGGGGAAAAAAAGGACATCAATTTCATTTGGGTACAATGTCGCACGGCCGCGTAATTGTCTGGTCATTAAAAGGGGCTGAAGTGGTTAAAACTGACCACACCGAGCAGGAGAGCATACCATGGTCAGTTCTCTAGCTATGCTGGGAATTCACAGTGTTCTCCTTCAATGTTCAGACTGGTCCTAACACACCCCCCTCAGCCATTTACTGGGAAGATCAGTGTACTGCTGCTTCTCCTCCCACCAGCTCTTATGCAGCTGAGAACAGAGGGAAGGTAATGGCAGTTTTCCTATATCTAAACAAAAGTGCTTTAGGGGGCGTGGCTTGGTGCTCGGTGCAAATGGCCGCACATTGACGGAGCTTTGGAAGATCATCAGCTCCACAGTCTACTTTCGGTCCCTTCACTTGACAATGGGCAGAGTTTTTAAGCCGGGGCAGCATGCCCACTCCCACAGATCATCAGCAGCTTCTCCTGATCATCATACTCCATCTTTTTTCAGATCCCGGCCAGCCGTGGGCAGAAGCACTCTAGCAAGGAGGCACAACAAGATGAGGACAGCTATGAAGAATCCTTCCCAGCCTCAGAGGAATCGGTAAAAACACCTGCACACCACGCTGGTCAGCCTCTCACATGCGCTGACATGACTGTCTTTACAGCAGATATTAATAATTCCTTCACCGCTGCTATCACAGACCTCAAAGCTGACCTGTTCGTTTTATCAGACCAACTGGCTAACAATGAGAGCAGGGCTGGTGCAAGGATTTTTGACACCCTAGGCGAAACCTCATTTTGCCGCCCCCCCTTTGGCTCTGCCCCTGACTCCACCCCCTTTGCCCTGTCAATTTATACGATGGAGGTGGCGGAGGTAGAGATTTTTTGCAGAGCCTCGCTACCCATTTCTTTAGCCGTGGTCCACAGGCCCGCACATGTGCCCCTGGATCTGCCTCATTTTACCGCCCTGGGGTGCTGCCAGCCGCAACTCTTCAGTGACATGAGTGATTGATGCAGAGTAGGGATGGATCAACAGCAGATGAGCGCCCCTGGTGGTAGTGGCGCCCTAGGCGGCCGCCTACTCCGCCTAGTGGTAGAGCCGGCCCTGAATGAGAGACTGGGGAAGCGGAGAGATAGATCCATTGCTAGGCTAGAAGATATCTCTGCCACTCGTTTCAAGCATCTTATTAACATGAATCGACACCTAGAGGATATTGATAACAGGGAAGGAGGAATAATATACAGTGCATCTGGAAAGAATTCACAGCGTTTCACTTTTTCCACATTTTGTTATGTTACAGCCTTAATCCAAAATTAATTAAATTCGTTATTTTCCTCAAAATTCTACAAACCATAATGACAACTTGAAAGAAGTTTGTTTGAAATCTTTGCAAATTTATTAAAAAAAAAAAAAAAAAAGTACATAGTACATACAGTAAGCATTCACAGCCTTTGCTCAATACTTTGTTGAAGCACCTTTGGCACAAATTACAGCCTCAAATCTTTTTGAGTATGATAAATAAATTGTGAATATGGTGCAGCGCTGTCTTGGTAGTGTTAGAAAATCAACATGTGTGTGTGCCAAAAGAAATACAACTAAATGCAATCTCATAAAACATAAGACATGTGAACCGCAAAGATTCCAACAGTCATAATAAGACAACTCTGTGTTTAGACCATGTGCATGGCAAAGACAGGACTGTGTGTCTCAAGGCTGGACACATAACTAGTATAGTGCACACATCATGTGAGATCAGGTGAACAAAACCAAAACAAAATATATATAAAAGTTAAATTCAATAAAAATTCTTTAACGATAAAAAAAATATATATATATAAAAGTTCAATATGAATAAATAATTGTTGATAACGTTCAGATTCGTAAAATATCCTTAAAATAATCCTCCACCAGTGTAGGATATCGTGCTGATCACAGGACTGTTTGTGATGCTTATTATTTAGTAGGTGCCACCAATATGAGTGCTAGCTCCTCACCTACATATGCTAACAACCTTGCATATAAAGCTGGGTTCACATTTGTCCGACAAACCGACCGACATTGTGAGCACAAGTTGCATTACGTCACAAAATCAATGTTTCCCTATGAGATCCGTCTTAACTGGTCCGACACAACTCAGTCTGACTTTGAAAAAGGTTCCTGCACTACTTTGGTCCAACTTTGGTCCTACTTCAGCCCATTGAATATCATTGAAGTCGGATTCTTGTTCTAACCATCCGACTTGTGACATCCGACTTGGTGATTACAGCAGCCCTAAGGCTGGGTTCACACTATCCGACAAAAATAACGGTCAGACTTTGATCCTACTTTGCTGTGCGATTTACGGTCCTACATGGGGTCAAAGTCGGACCGTTTGTCTGTGAACAGGGATCCGACTTTGATCCCGACAATGCCAGGCACTTTATGCTCTAGGGATTTTGAAGGGGAACTCCACGCCAAATTAAAAAAAAAAAACTGGCATGGGGTCCCCCCTCCAGGAGCATACCAGGCCCTTTGGTCTGGTATGGATTTTAAGGGGAACCCCCACATCGAAAAAACGGCATGGGGTCCCCCCCACAATCCATACCAGACCCTTATCCGAGCACGCAGCCCGGCAGGCCAGGAAAGGGGGTGGGGACAAGTGAGTGGCCCCCTCCCTCCTGGACCATACCAGGCCACGTGCCCTCAACATGGGGAGTATGGGTGCTTTGGGGCAGGGGGGCTCTGCGCCCCCCACCCCAAAGCACCTTGTCCCCATGTTGATGAAGACAAGGGCCTCTTCCAGACAACCCTGGCCGGTGGTTGTCGGGGTCTGCGGGCGGGGACTTATCGGAATCTGGAAGCCCCCTTTAACAAGGGGGACCCCAGATGCCAGCCCCCCACCCTATGTAAATGAGTATGGGGTACATGGGGTTCCCCATTTTTTTTACGTGGGGGTTCCCCTTAAAATCAATACCAGACCAAAGGGCCTGGTATGCTCCTGGAGGGGGGACCCCATGCCAGTTTTTTTTTTTAAATTTGGCGTGGAGTTCCCCTTCAAAATCCCCAGAGTACAAAGTGCCTGGCATTGTCGGGATCAAAGTCGGATCCCTGTTCACAGACAAACGGTCCGACTTTGACCCCATGTAGGACCGTAAATCGCACAGCAAAGTAGGATCAAAGCCGGACCGTTTGTTTGTCGGATAGTGTGAACCCAGCCTTAAGGTTTCTTTAGTAGATCCTCCTGTTGTCAGCTTCTAGGGGTCTCCTTTTTGCCTCTTTGCTTTATCCGTGCATTCGTCCTGTTGTTGCTTATACAGATTTCATTACCATGAGTTTTTTTACTTTTTGAACTTGCCAAACGTTGTAAGGCCAAAGAAAAGAAACAAGAAGCTTCTTTTGGTGTATTAACGTTTCAAAACAATTTATTAAAACAAATGTATTAAAAATAAAAAACAAAAGTACATAGTACATACAGTAAGTATTCACAGCCTTTGCTCAATACTGGGGATCCCCATTGATGAAGTCACGTGATGCGTGATGTAACGCGTAGGGCGGTAGCAGAGGTGTTTGGAACACCAGACGAGCTCGGCGCTCGTGGAGAGACGAACGTTTTTTTCATTTAAATGTGAGTGTCTTATTATAGCTGTTTTAATAAATTGATTTGAAACGTTAATACACCAAAAGAAGCTTCTTGTTTCTTTTCTTTGGCCTTACAACGTTTGGCAAGTTCAAAAAGAAAAAAAACTCATGGTAATAAAATCTGTATAAGCAACAACAGGACGAATGCACGGATAAAGCAAAGAGGCAAAAAGGAGACCCCTAGAGCAGTGGTTCTCAACTCCGGTCCTCGGGACCCACCAACAGGCCAGATTTTAACCACTTGCCGACCGCCAACCGCAGGTTGATGGCGACAAAGTGGTGCGATATCGCAAATCGCCGTCATCTGACGGCGGCTGCGAGATCACGCACTGTGAGCACGCGCGCGCCACCGGAGGCGCGCCCGCACGCTCACTGTGTTCGGGAAGGACCAGGGAGCGGGTGCGGCGGCCTCGATCGCCGCCGACTACCCGCGATGCCCCCCCCCGCACTGAAAGAACAGAGGTCTGTGTAAGTAAACACGGACCTCCGTTCTGTGAGAGGGGGAAGGGCTGTGATCACAGCCTTCCTCTACATGGAAGCTGTGATCACTTCCCTTCCCCTGCTAGGGCAGCCCACACATAGTTAGAACACGCCCAGGGAACACTGTTAACCCTTAGAGCGCCCCCTGCAGGTTAACCCCTTCACTGCCAATGGCATTTACACAGTAATCAGTGCATTTTTATAGCACTGATCGCTGTATAAATGCCAATGGTCCCAAAAAAGTGTCAAAATGGTCCGACATGTCCGCCGAAATATCGCAGTACCTCTAAAAATCGCAGATCGCCGCCATTACTAATAAAAAATAAAAAATAAATAAAAACCCCAAAAATTAATTCTCATCATCCGTAAACGCGGCCACTTTTGCGCAAACCAATCAATAAACGCCGATTGCGATTTTTTTTTAACGCAAATATGAGGAAGAATATAAATCGGCGAAAAAATGTTTTTTTTATTTTTTTTTGTGGATTTGTATTTTAGCAAAAAGTAAGAAATTGTTTTTTTTTTTTTGCAAAATTGTCGCTCTTCTTTTGTTCATAGTGGCAATCAGAAATGACGCAGCGATGATCAAATACCACCAAAAGAAAGCTCTATGTGTGGGAAAAAAAGGACGCAAATTTTGTTTGGGTACAACGTTGCATGACCGCGCAATTGTTAGTTAAAGCGACGCAGCACCGAATCGCAAAAAGGGCTCTGGTCCTAAAGTGGGAAATCCTTCCGGGGCTGAAGTGGTTAAGTATTACCTTGGGAAGACGCAGACCAGAATACTGCAATCACTGAGCAGCAAATGATATCACCTGTGATGTATTTCAGTTATCCTGCAAACCTGGCCTGTTAGTGGGTCCCGAGGACCGGAGTTGAGAACCACTGATCTAGAGGCTGACAACAGGAGGATCCACTAAGCAGGGACATGCAATTAGCGGACCTCCAGCTGTTGCAAAACTACAAGTCCCATCATGCCTCTGCCTCTGGGTGTCATGCTTGTGGCTGTCAGAGTCTTGCTATGCCTCATGGGACTTGTAGTTCTGCAACAGCTGGAGGTCCGCTAATTGCATATCCTTGCGCTAAAGAAACCTTTATATGCAAGGTTGTTAGCATATGTAGGTGAGGAGCTAGCACTCATATTGGTGCCACCTGCTAAATAATAAGCATCACAAACAGTCCTGTGATCAGCACGATATCCTACACTGGTGGAGGATTCTTTTAAGGATATTCTACAAATCTGAACTTTATCAATAATTATTTATTCATATTGAACTTTTATATATATTTTGTTTTGGTTTTGTTCACCTGATCTCACATTATGTGTGCACTATACTAGTTATGTGTCCAGCCTTGAGACACACAGTCCTGTCTTTGCCATGCACATGGCACAGAGTTGTCTTATTATGACTGTTGGAATCTTTGCCATTCACATGTCTTATGTTTTATGAGATTGCATTTAGTTGTATTTCTTTTGGCACACACACATGTTGATTTTCTAACACTACCAAGACAGCGCTGCACCATATCCACAATTTATTTATTTTAATACAGGATAGTAAACCAAGGATAGCTATCTAGGTGCTAGCAGCTGTTGCTGTATTATCTCATATATTACCATCCATCTTTGATTTATCATACTTGCATACATTTAAAATCAAGGAATTCTGGTAAGCGCAGGAGTATTCAACCATCATTGTCTTTTTGAGTATGATGCTACACACTTGGCACACCTATTTTGGGCAGTTTCTCCCATTCTTGTTTGCTGGACCTCTCAAGCTCCATCAGGTTCAATGGGGAGCGTCGGTGCACAGCCATTTTCAGATCTCTCCAGAGATGTTCAATGGGGTTCAAGTCTGGGCTCTGGCTGGGCCACTCAAGGACATTCACAGAGTTGTCCCTTAGCCACTCCTTTGTGACCCTGGCTGTGTGCTTAGGGTCATTGTCCTGTTGGAAGATAAACCTTCAACCTAGTCTAGGGTCCAGAGTGCTCTGGAGCAGGTTTTCATCAAGGATGTCTCTGTACATTGCTGCTTTCATCTTTCCCTCGATCCTGACTAATCTCCCAGTTCCTGCCACTGAAAAACATCCCCACAGCATGATGCTTCCACCACCATGCTTCACTGTAGGGATTGTACAGGCCAAGTTATGAGCGGTGCCTGGTTTCTCCAGACATGACACTTACCATTCAAGCCAAAGAGTGCAGAAAAATTTCTGCGGCATTGAAGGTCCATATTAGCATAGTGGCCTCCATCTTCTGTAAATGGAAGAAGTTTGGAACCACCAGGACTCTTCCTAGAGTGGGCCGTCCGGCCAAACTGAGCTATCAAGGGGAAGGGCCTTAGTCAGTGAGGTAACCAAGAGCCCGATGGTCACTCTGACAGAGCTCCAGCATTTCTCTGTGGAGAGAGGAGAACCTTCCAGAAGAACAACCATCTCTGCAGCACTCCACCAATCAGACCTGTATGGTAAAGTGGCCAGAGGGAAGCCACTCCTCAGCAAAAAGCACATGACAGCCTGTCTGGAGTTTGCAAAAAAGCACCTGAAGGACTCTCAGACCATGAGAAACAAAATTCTCAGGTCTGATGAAACAAAGATTGAACTCTTTGGATGAATGGCAAGCATCACGTCTGGAGGAAACCAGGCACCGCTCATCACCTGGCCTATACCATCCCTACAGTTAAGAATGGTGGGGGCAGCAGAGCTACAGAGCACTGTAAACCTTAGACTGGGAAAAAGGTTTATCTTCCAACAGGACAACGACCCTAAGCACACAGCCAAGGTCACAAAGAAGTGGCTGTGGGACAACTCTGTACATGTCATTGAGTGGCCCAGCCAGAGCCCAGACTTGAACCCAATTGAACATTTCTGGAGAGATCTGAAAATGGCTGTGCACCGACCCTCCCCATCCAACCCGAAGGAGCTTGAGAGGTTATGCAAAGAAGAATGGGAGAAACTGCCCAAAAATAGGTGTGCCAAGCTTGTAGCATCATACTCAAAAAGACTTGAGGCTCTAATTGGTGCCAAAGGAGCTTCAACAAAGTATTGAGCAAAGGCTGTGAATACTTATCTACATGTGATTTTTTTTTCATTTTTTATTTTTAATAAATTTGCAAATATTTCAAACAAACTTCTTTCATGTTGTCATTATGGGGTATTGTTTGTAGAATTTTGAGGAAAATAATGAATTTAATCCATTTTGGAATAAGTCTGTAACATAACAAAATGTGTAAAAAGTGAAGCGCTGTGAATACTTTCCGGATGCACTGTATGATCAATATATTCATGTTTCTTTCTTTTATATGGTGTGAGCATTGCTCCAGGTCTATGTACATTGTTGTGTTATTCTTAACCACTTCTGGGGTGGGTGTGCCTTTCCTCCAATCAATTCACACATAGTGTATGCCCAGACTCCCCTCCCACTGCTGAATGAGGAAACAAAAATTGTAGCACAATGTGCACTTTCTAAAGAATGTAGAAAGCTTAAGACAGCAGATATACATGTAAAACCTATGTAGGGAGATTTGTTTTATCTCTGTGTATCATCCGAGGCTGTTCACTTCACTGGGTATAGGAGAGGGTTTACATCCACCTTAATAATTATGTTACCACAATTGGTGTGTGTTGTAAATTGCCTCTAGCATTGCTCCTGTTTCTTCTCACTGGAGGCTGCCATTTTGCTGAAGCCCAATTGGACAATGAAAAATGAGGAAAGGAGAGAAAGCAATTGGGACGTGGAAAAGGGATATAAGAGGAACATAAAGACACGTATTGATGTGATGTCATTATAATAATGGGAAATTTGTGTGATATTCTCATAAGTGACATCCCACTCATAATTGAGGCCCTTAGGAATCCGGGTGTCTAGCTTGAATAGCCAATACAGCTCTGTTTTACAAAGGAGAGAGGAGCGATCACCACCTGGTGGGGGAGGGGGGTAACTTGTTTTTTTTTTTAAATAATTTGGACCCTTAGGGAACCGAGTGTTAGAGTCAAGTTGTCATCTAATATGTTTTGCAAGATTTGTGACTTTGCCAGTGTTGATATTGGAAACATGGTCTTGTATTGTGTTGCAAATGTGTCTCATGGTTCTACCCACATGTTAAACATTGCACAATATTCATGTTACAACATATACCACATCAGTGTTGCCAACCTCCCGCAGCGTTTTTTACTGGCAAAACATTAAAAATTTACTGGCGGCGTACATTTTTTACTGACAACCTGAAAAATAACTGAACTGCTATTAAAAACTAAGACAATTGATATTTAAACACAACATGGAAACACCGACAATACCCATATCAAGTAGTTTGCCCGGTTTACACTTAAAAAGTCAGCACAGCATGACAAATTATCAGACCCTGATATTTATAGACAGTTGTAAAAATCACTGATTTTTACAAACTGTCAGTAAATTTTCTGGGGGTTGGCAACACTGTAACACATATCTCATTTAACCATTTGTTTTTCATGATGAAGGAGTAGTCTTTAGAGAAGGATGTGATAATGTGAGAGTTACCTATGTATCTATCTATCTATGTATTTATGCACTTGCACTTTATTTGGATAGCGTAACACGATTTTGTTTGTATTGGTTGATGGTATAGTTATGTGGATATATAGATATGAGCACAGCTATCACTGATCGATTATTTAAATCATTATATTTTTTGATACCGATCGCAACCACCTTTGATTTCGTCTATTCAACCCACCCAGTAATACTGCAAAGGATAAAGGATTGCTGCTGCTCCTGACTCAGCCTACATGTCTCCACTAAACCATGCACCCTGATGCATTTTATTCTGACCACTGATGCTTAGTTGGGGCGAAATGCATCAGAGTTTATAGTTTGGTGGAGACACCCTCTTTATCGTTTATTCACCCGGGCTGGTTGGGAGTAGAGGCAATCCTTTACATTTACCAACCCCCTGAATTGGTACTACGACAAGCCTGCACCCCATGTCCTGGGACACAGGGATATGCTTTCACCTCTACTTTGAGCAGCGCCAAAAGCACTCTAACAGGTCGCAGTAATACTGCAACCTGTACTGGGACATGTAGTCTTGGGGTCATAATTTTAGTCCAGCCACAGATGAGTACTGTATAGAAGGAAGAACTGACTTCCATCGTCACATGAGCACCGCTATATTGGACATTTTTAAAACACACCTTGCACTAAACACACAAGGTATGCTCATCTAATCTGCCTTCCCCCATAACATAAAGCTGCAATGAATTATAAAACTTTGGGGATAAAATGTTTTTTGAAAGTTTCCTTACACCCACCCAATCATGTGTACACTGCATACAGAGCAGGGCTGGGCAGTATTAGTGAGTCACTTACACTATTGGGCTGGGCTTATCATAAGGAGGGACCTGGAGCTGCAGCTCCAATAGCCCCTATGTTAATCCAGCACTGTTCCCCAATGTTTACATGCTTCCTTCCTACAATGTCCAGACAAGGCAATAGACTGAATGTGGCTATTTGATCCTAACTCTATTATTAACCAGGGATGCAAACTACATATATCCTATAGAAGTGAATCTCAAGGCTGGGTCTGTGGTTTGGGGACCACTATAATCCTAGTTAGAGATGCCAAAACCTTTTATGACCATACATATCTGTATGTAATAGAAGATGTACACAAAACTACTTGAACCTCGCAGGGTTGGCCAGTTCTAAATCCGCTTCTCTGCAAAAAAAGGAACCTTCTCTATTTCGGCTCAACAAATGTGTCTAAAATTTGCTAAGCAATACTCCTAGAGGCTACAGGTTCAGGGGGCACAACTGCCTGATAAAGTAAATTTACTCCAAATGGTTAAGAGTAGAGTTGAGCGAACCGGACTTTGGGGTGTCCGTGTCCCGAATCCGGACATTTTTTAAAAAGTTTGGGTTTGGGTTTGGGGTTCGGGTATTTTTTCGCACCTGTTGAATAGCTGCAGGGCAGCCAATCAACAAGCGTTTCACTCATTTGCCCTTAGAAGCCATCACAGCCATGCCTACTAATGGCATGGCTGTGATTGGCCAGTGCATCATGTGACCCCAGCCTCTATATAAACTGGAGTCACTTAGCCAGCACTGCATGTCACATCATCTCATACTAGTGTAGGTAGGGAGAGGATGCTGCCGCTGGTGTGAGGGAAAGATTAGCGTTCTAAAATCCTCTCATACTTAGTATAGGGAGAGGTTCCTGGTGCTGGTGTAAGGGATAGATTAGCGTTCTAAAATCATCTCATACTGGTGTAGGGAGAGGTTCCTGGTGCTGGTGTGAGGGATAGATTAGCGTTCTAAAATGATCTCATATTGGTATAGGGAGAGGTTCCTGCTGCTGGTGTGAGGGACAGATTAGAGTTCTAAAATTATCTCATATTGGTATAGAGAGAGGTTCCTGCTGCTGGTGTGAGGGGCAGATTAGCTTTCTAAAATCATCTCATACCGGTATATGGAGAGGTTCCTGCTCCTGTTGTGAGGGACAGATTAGCATTCTAAAATCATCTCATACTGGTATAGGGAGAGGTTCCTGCTGCTGGTGTGATGGATAGATTAGCGTTCTAAAATCATCTCATACTGGTATAGAGAGAGGTTCCTGTTCCTGTTGTGAGGGACAGATTAGTGTTCTAAAATCATCTCGTACTGGTATAGGGAGAGGTTCCTGCTGCTGGTGTGAGGGACAGATTAGTGTTCTAAAATCATCTCATACTGGTATAGAGAGAGGTTCCTGCTGGTGGTGTGAGGGATAGATTAGCATTCTAAAATCATCTCATACCGGTATAGGGAGAGGTTCCTGCTGCTGATGTGAGGGACAGATTAGCATTCTAAAATCATCTCATAGTGGTACAGGGAGAGGTTCCTGCTGCTGGTGTGAGGGACAGATTAGCGTTCTAAAATCATCTCATACTGGTGTAGGGAGAGGTTCCTGCTGCTGGTGTGAGGGACAGATTAGCATTATAAAATCGTCTCATACTGGTATAGGGAGAGGTTCCTGCTGCTGGTGTGAGGGATAGATTAGCGTTCTAAAATCATCTCATACTGGTATAGGGAGAGGTTCCTGTTCCTGTTGTGAGGGACAGATTAGTGTTCTAAAATCATCTCGTACTGGTATAGGGAGAGGTTCCTGCTGCTGGTGTGAGGGACAGGTTAGTGTTCTAAAATCATCTCATACTGGTATAGAGAGAGGTTCCTGCTGCTGGTGTGAGGGATAGATTAGCGTTCTAAAATCATCTCATACCGGTATAGGGAGAGGTTCCTGCTGCTGATGTGAGGGACAGATTAGCATTCTAAAATCATCTCATACTGGTATAGGGAGAGGTTCCTGCTGCTGGTGTGAGGGATAGATTAGCGTTCTAAAATCATCTCATACTGGTATAGGGAGAGGTTCCTGCTGCTGGTGTGAGGGACAGATTAGCATTCTAAAATCATCTCATACTGGTATAGGGAGAGGTTCCAGCTGATAGGCAACGTCTTAGCAAAAGGCAGCATTTCAGCAACATGGTGGAATAGTATGTGTGCACACGCCTACACGTACTGACTGATGGGTCTGCCCCATTCAACTTCTGGGTCTCCAAATTGGGCACATGGCCTGAGCTTGTCCTTTATGCCTTGGAGGTGCTGGCCTGCCCTGCAGCCAGTGTATTGTCTGAACGTGTGTTTAGCACGGCAGGGGGCGTTATCACAGACAAGCGCAGCTGCCTGTCCACAGCCAACGTGGACAAGCTAAGGTTTATTAAAATGAACCAGGCATGGATCCCACAAGACTTGTCTGTACCTTGTGCAGAATAGACATTTAGACCGGCCTCACATAGCCATTGGTATACTTTTTTTTTTTTTTTAATATGTCTCAATATTTTGGGGGCTACCCCAATTAGAAGAAAAAAAAACAAAACAAACAAAAAACAATGTTGGCTACCTCCTCCTCCACTTCCACCTACAATGCCACGTTCGCCACCTCCTCAGCCTCCTACTCCACATCCACCTCCTCCTCCATTTTTTTTTTATGTGACTTTAAGTTATTTCCCTATCCATATTTGTTTGCAGGGCACTTGTCCTACTCTTACCCCCATTTTGCTTCCTTTTGCAGCCCTTTCCAGGACTTTTTTAGAGCCATTTTTGTGCCCAAAAGTTCGGGTCACCATTGACTTCAATGGGGTTCGGGGTCCGGGGTCAAGTTCGGTGCCGAACCCGAACATTTTCGCGAATTCGGCTGAACCCACCGAACCCAAACATCCAAGTGTTCACTTAACTCTAGTTAAGAGTTTACCTAAAGTATAAAATGAGTATTAAAAAAATCCACAAAGATTTTTCAGTTGTCAAGGAAAGTATGAGATTGTTTAGTAACATTTTTTAAAAAAATTTGTAGATTCTAGACATAACTGTTTTAGGGCCAGGGGGTACTTAAAGCGGCTGTCTACCCTCAAAACACATTTTTACCTACAGGTAAGCCTATAATAAGGCTTACCTGTAGGTAAAATGAATATGTCCTAAACTTGTGCGGTTTAGGAGATATTCCACTTGCATGCAGCCGCTAACGTCATGGCGCATGCACAATAATGTTCCGGCGAAGGCCTGGCGCATAGCTTCGGACCTTGCCAGAAAGTCTGCCAGAACGATAGGCTCCCAGTCGCAGTACAGGAGCCACGAGCCCGGAAGAATCCCCACAGGGAAGATGTCCACTCCCACTGCAGGCACTGGGCAGCACGGCGGGAGCCTTGTTTTCTTTTTGGGGTAGACAACCGCTTTAAGATAAGCTGACCCACATCAGGAGGTTATTTTATCCACTTCCGGACCGCCCACCATCATTATACGGCGTTATTTTGCCATTGAATACCGTTGTCTGACATGTCCGCCCCAATATCAAAGTCCCGATAAAAATCACAGATCACTGCCATTACTAGTAAAAAAAAAAAAAAAAAATTGTAAAAACGCCAGAAATTAATTCTCATGGTTTGTAAACGCAGCAACTGTTGTGCAAACCAATCAATAAACGCAGATTGTGATTTTTTTTAACGAAAAGAATGAGGAAGATTATAAATCGGCCAAAACCGATGAAAAAATTAGTTTTTTTATATATTTTTTTGGATTTGGATTTTAGCAAACAGTAAGAAAAATTGTTTTGTTTGCAAAATTGTTGCTCTTTTTTTGTTTATAGCGGTGATCAGAAATGACACAGAGGTGATCAAATACCCCCAAAAGAAATATCTATTTGTGGGGAAAAAAGGATGCAAATTTTGTTTGGGTACAACGTCGCACGACAGCGCAATTGTCAGCTAAAGCGACGCAGTGCCGAATCGCAAAAAGTGCTCTGGTACTAACATGGGAAATCCTTCCAGGGGTGAAGTGGTTAAGTGGCTAAACATTGATATTCAAATAAGATTAGGGTTGAGTTTAGTGGTTACTGGTAATCTGGACATTCATCGGAATGTTTACAGTGTTCGGCGTGGGTGAATGTGTCAGCTTCCAACTGTCAATTGTTGCTAAGGAAGCAGCAACTGCTTGAAGCCGCTGCATCCTTACCATTCTTACTTATTGATGTCACTTGGCCTGTTCACTTACTTGCCCAGGAATCCTTGGCCGTGTAAGCAAATGGACAGGGAATGGAGTGGGTTACATGTCCATATCTGGCCAAAGCTGTAAATGATTCCTACGAAAGCAGTAGCTGCTAGCAGCCGCCATGTCATTGCTAACCTCTGACGATGCTCGGCCCATTCACTTACATGGCCAGAAAACTCCAGCCACATAAGCACATGGGTGCAGAAAGGAGCTGTATTTGGGCAATAACGCCACCACTACGTTTGTTGGGTCCTTGATTTTTTCTTTTTTTTCTTTCAAGATAGAGGCAGTGGGTATCATGATTGGATAGATGGATTTACAACGAGGAACATTTTTTGGAGGGATTTTTATTTTATTTAATAAAAGCCTTGTTCAACCATTTGGGTGTTTTTATTTCTAGGCTTTTTAACACCTCTTACCTATTAACCCAGAAAAATGGGCACTTTTAATTTGATAGATTTGGGTCTCATTGATGTCAATGAGATTCGGGTTCCGCATTCCAAATTTATTTGAAGTTTGGCAAACCCAAACGCAGGGCTGTTTGGCTCATTATATACTTTAATACAGTTGAAAAGCTCTGTTGAAAAAGTAGACTTATCCTTGAGAAATGTAGATATTCGCCAGCACGCCAAGGATCATCAATAGTGTTGAGCGAACCCGGACTGTAACGTTCGGGTCCGTACCGAACTTTAGGGTGTCCGTGGCACAGACCCGGACCCGGACATTTCAAAAATCGTTCGGGTTCGGTCCGGGGTTCTGCTATTTTACTCCACGTGTTGAGAAGCTGCAGGGCAGCCAATCAACAAGCGTTTCACTGGTTTGCCCTTAGAAGCCATCACAGCCATGCCTACTAATGGCATGGCTGTGATTGGCCGGTGCATCATGTGACCCAGCCTCTTTATAAGCTGGAGTCACAGTGCTGCAGTCACATGCTCCTTGGGTTAGTGTAGGGAGAGGTAGCTGACTGCGTGAGGGACAGATTTGAGACATTTTAAGACCTGATCCTGCATCCTGAGATAGATTACTTTACTACTGCTGTCTGTGCTGTTGCTCTGAGGACAGATAGCAGAAATTAGAGATTTCACATACCGCTGCTTTGAGTTGCAGATCAAGCTCTGCATAGAACAACGATCGTGCTCTACGATC
>BLSH010266931.1:166586-194404 GCA_018402905.1 Glandirana rugosa | reverse complement strand
ATCAAAAACCCCATTCTTGTTTCCGAGACTTTAGTTTTTACCAAAATGGAAAGTTTTTCAACCTACGTGAAGTGTTTGAAGACGTGGTTTATTTTTTTATTTTACTTAGGATTTTGTCTCTCTTTTTCTTATATAAAAAAAAATAACTTTAACACTTAAAGAGTTCCTATTGTGTGTCAGGTATAAGGGTAACGTGTGCAAGGACCTTAATCGAGAAATCCGATAACTCCCGACAGCGGTCGACGTAGGACCTTGGATATGTTATACATCTATAAGTGGTCGTGTGGTTCCTAGTAGTTAAAGTAGGTTTGCAAAAAACTAAGTTCTTTCTAGTGGTAGTGTTTCGTCACATCACGTGACACTAGAATGAACTTAGTTCTTTGCAAACCTACTTTAACTACTAATCTCAACTCGCTTGGAGACCTTCAAGCCCAAGACGACCAGGCAGGCTTGAAGCCCTGTTTCAGGCCCAGGCCCAGGCCGTGCGATCGTTCGGGTTCCGTCCGGACCCGGACCCGGACTTTGTCCCGAAGTTCGGACGGACCAGCAGAACCCGAACTTCCAGAGGTTCGCTCAACTCTAATCATCAATTTCATCCAAACGTTTCTTGATTCAAGTAAGATCACAGTGCACTACACTGCTTTGTGATGGTGATCTTTCTTGAATCAAAAAACGTTTGGATGAAATTGATGATCCTTGGTGTGCTGGTGAATATCTACATATTGTATAGGTTCCAGGATGCAGCTGGCGACAGCCCTCAATAGCCTAAAGAGCTAATTCCAGGAACGTGTGCAATGGGAATATGGACTGTGTGTTATCCTTGAGAAATTCACAATTTCAATAAAAAAAAATATATTCTTTTTCTCTCTGTTTTAGGATTCATTTTATTTTTTTATTTGGTGCAGAAGTTTGTGAAGTGCATCCAACTTTTTGAAAGGTAAAACCATTTTTGATTTCAGAGCCTTTGTTCTTACCCCAAAAACTAGAGGGTTCATAAGTGGAGGAATCACAAGGGCAGGCATAGACAACGCAACATGGGCACTGACGGGCAAGTTATTGGTGCCCAATCTGTGTCGGATAGCCATAAAGAAAAATCCGAGGAGGAAAATAGAAAAATTGATCAAGTGTGTTCCCAAGGTGTGCAGGGCCTTGTGTCGCGACTCTTTAGATAATCTAAGACAGACAATATATATACTCACGTATGAAAACACAATGATCGACATAAAGAAACATGTGAGCACAGTGGTAATAATTGTTCCATATATATTATTTATAGAAGTGTCTGTGCAGGCCAGGATAAAAATTGACATGTTATCACAGAAAACGTTCTTGATTTGTGTCCCACAAAGTGGTAGTCTTATTGTTAAGAGAATGCCAACCAAAACTAAGATGAACAAGACCAAAGAAGAGTTGACCAAAACTTTGATTACCGTTGCATTGGTCATTAAGATAGCATATTGCAGTGGGTGACACACAGCCAAATAACGGTCATACGCCATGACTGCAAAAGTCATAATCTCAAGGAAAGCATAAACCGTGATGAACATAGTTTGGGTCAGGCAACCATCGCGGGAAATGGTCTTGGATGAAGTCAAAAGGTCCATCAACAACTTTGGAAAAAACGAGGAGCTGCCAAAAATGCCGTTGAGCGCCAGGTTACAGATGAGAATGTACATGGGTTCATGAAGACTGGGGTTAGTCAATACCACAAACACAATTATAATACTCAAGATCAAAATACCCAAATAGATAACACTAAGAAGAGGACAGTAAAAATATTTGAGTCCTTCCATCTCTTCAAGTCCAAGAAGTTCAAGGTCTTTCCTGGGGGTGGAACCATTCTCCATTGTAACTCGCTCAGATTAGAGTAGGTGCTAAATTTGCATCCTGGACAAAAGGCTGTTCAAACAGAATACTTGGTTAGGCAGGTCTTAAAGGACATCAATCATAACATTATTATGCCATTAAAGCAAAGCAAAAATGTAATATTACAGTTTACAATTTATTAGATGTGGTGGCCTCATTGATTTTTTTTCTTAAACTTTTCCCCTCTGTTTTCACCTTGTGATCTGGCCAGTAACACACCTCCTGTATTAGAGTGCCTCCACTCTTAATGAAGGGACACAGGGGGCACCTTTGGACAGCAACATTGTCAGTCTATGGGAAGGGAAGTGTTAGATGGACTTACAGATCTAGACACACTAACAATTTGAAACCAAACTCCAACTCACACTGCAGTTACAGCAACTGTCTTTTTTTCTTTCGGGATAAACGTTTTACATGAATAAATAAAGCTGATCATTGTAAGCACCCATGTCACTGGTAAATGGTTTGTCTCAACACCTTTAACTGATACATTTGTAGGAAAACGTCTCATTTTGAAAAACAGATTACTGACCAGATCACCAGGTGAAAATAAAAGTGAGAAAGCTTGAAAAAAACCCCCAAAAAACAAAAAACAGCATCACATCAACGAATTGGTAAGCTGCAACATAATAAATGTTTGGGTTTAACCAGTTCAATACCGGGCACTTTCACCCCCTTCCTGCCCAGGCCAGTTTTCAGCTTTCAGCGCTGTTGCACTTCAGAGTACCCAAGTACCTGTCACCAGTCAATCTGAGTAACCGAGCACCTGTCACCAACCCATCTGAATGCCCGAGTACCTATCTGCAGCCCATCAGAGTACCCACTGCAGCCGATGCCTCATAGAATATACCTTAGGTGTTTGCTTTTCAAAATGGGGTAATTTGTGGGTAATTCCACTGTCCTGGTGCTACAGGACCTTCAAAAGTGTGATAGGTAGGAATGAAATTTGATGTGTAATTTATGCTTCTAGAACGCCTGAAGGTACTACTTCAATGTTGGGCCTCTGTATGTGGCCAGGGTGTGAAAAAGTCTCACACATGTGGTATCGCCATACTCAGGACGAGTAGCAGAATGTATTTTGGGGTGTAATTTTTGCTATGTACATGCTGTGTGGCTTATAAATTGAGCACTTTGTGTAAAAAGAAAATGTTTTTATTTTCTCTCCACGTTTTTTGAAGACTTGTGGAAAAAAATGAATTCAAAAGATGCATAATGCCTCATAGAATATACATTGGGGTGTTTTCTTTCCAAAATGGGGTCATTTTGTGAGCATTTCCATTGTTCTGGTGCTCCAGTGCCTTCAAAAGTGCAAGAGGTCGTTAGGAAATCAGATGAGTCATTTATGCTCCTAAAAAGCCTGACGGTGCTCCCTGCATTTTGGGCCTCTCTATGTGGCCAGGCTGTGAAAAGTCTCACACATGTGGTATTGCCACACTGAGGAAGAGTGGCATATGTACTTTGGGGTGTAATTGGAAGTATGCGTATGCTGTGTGTGAGAAATAACTTGTTGTTATGTCAATTTTGTGTAAAAAAAAAAATAAATTCTTAAAACGGAGTTCCACCCTTTCCTTTTACAAAAAGTGTAGCTGCTGACTTTTAATAAACCGACACTTACCTGTCTCCCGGTCCAGCGATGGAGCCGCACGGAGCCTCGCTCCTCTCCCCCTCCCCTCCGTGGCGCCGGCATTGCTACCGTGGGCACCCGGCCGCGGCTTCACGGCCGGGCACACACTGCGCATGCGCGAGCGGAGCTGCGCTTTGTGATTGTTCCCGAAGTCTTCTAGGACCTGTCCTGTGTCCCAGAAGACTTCGGGAGGGAGGGGGAAGGAGACCTTTCACTTCCGATCGCCTAAGGCAACCAAGGCGGAAGTACCCCTAAAAATTGGGTATCCCCACCCCCCCTCCTCCCCAAAATCTCCGTTTCAGCATCTGGAGCTGGGGAGGAGGACTTAAAGCAGAAGTTCCACTTTTGGGTGGAACTCCACTTTAATTTTCCCAAGAATAGTGGGAAATAATTACAACTTCAAAAAACTTGCCATGCCTCTTACTAAATACTTGGGAATGTCTACTTTTTAAAAAGGGGTCATTTGGCTTTTTTTTGCACTTTCCTGACATTTCAGGGCTTCAAAAAATGAGATCAGCCATCAGTACATCCTGTGTGATAAATTTTTAATGATTTTCACCATAGCTTGTAGACTCTATAACTTTCACAAAGACCAAATGTAACTATGTAACAAATAATGTACACTGATTTAGGTTATTTTTACCTAAGATATGTAGCAGTATAAATTTTGGCTCATAATTATGAACAAAAATGACTTATTTGCAAAATTGTATCATAGAATCTAAAAAAAAGTGTTTTTTTTGTTTTTTTTTAAATTTTCACTCTTATGTCGCAAAAAATAAAAAACCCAGAGGTGATTAAATACCACCAAAAGAAAGCTTTATTTGTGTGAAAAAAATGATACAAATTTTGTTTGGGTGCAGTGTTGCATGACTGTGTAATTGACAAAGTGTGAGAGCGCTAAAAGCTAAAAATTGATCTGGGCAGGAAGGGGTGTAAGTGGTTAACCACTTCAGCCCCGGAAGGATTTCCCCTTTTAGGACCAGAGCACTTTTTGCGATTTGGCACTGCGTCGCTTTAACTGACAACTGCGCGGTCGTGCAGTGTTGTACCCAAACAAGATTGGCATTGTTTTTCCCCACAAATAGAGCTTTCTTTTGGTGGGATTTGATCCCCTCTGCGTCACTTCTGATCACCACTATAAACCAAAAAGGTGTGACAATTTTGCAAAAAAAAAAACATTTCTTACTTTTTGCTATAATACATATCCAAAAAAAAAAAAATATATATATATATAAACAAATGTATTCATCAGTTTTGGCTGATATATATGCTTCCTCATATTTTTGGTTAAAAAAAAACGCAATCGGCGTATATTGTTTTGCGCAAAAGTTGCTGCATTTACAAACCATGAGAATTAATTTATGGCGTTTTAACAACCTCAAACACACCTCCAAGACGACCACTGCCTTGCTAAAGAAGCTGAGGGTAAAGGTGATGGACTGACCAAGCATCTCCAGACCTAAACCCTATTGAGCGTCTGTGGGGCATCCTCAAACGGAAGGTGGAGGAGCGCAAGGTCTCTAACATCCACGCTGCGTGATGTCATCATGGAGGAGTGGAAGAGAACTCCAGTGGCAACCTGTGAAGCTCCGGTGAACTCCATGCCCAAGAGGGGAAGGCAGTGCTGGAAAATAATGGTGGCCACACAAAATAGTGACACTTTGGGCCCAATTTGGACATTTTCACTCAGGGGTGTACTTACTTTTGTTGCCAGCGATTTAGACATTAATGGCTGTGTGTTGAGTTATTTTGAGGGGAAAGCAAAGTTACACTGTTATACAAGCTGTACACTCACTACTTTACATTGTAGCAAAGTGCCATTTCTTCAGTGTTGTCACATGAAAAGATAGAATAAAATATTTACAAAACTTTGAGGGGTGTACTCACTTTTGTGAGATACTGTATATAAATGGTCACACGATACATAAACAGCACCGCTTTGGAGCCACGCAGGGCCCCTTCGTCAGGCAAGTGGCAGTACCCAGACCCCCATAACCATTGTATTGCATATAAGCATATAAGCCTTCAAAATTTCAATGGGGTTTGTTATTTGGTTCCGAACTTTCACAATGTTCAAAAGTTCTAGTGCGAACTGAACAGGGGGTCGTTCAGCCCAACCTGTCCACAGAAGCAATCAATCAATCAATCCATCAGATTCCAATCTCTCCACCATAGCCAAGACCAAAGAGCTTTCCAAGGATGTCAGGGACAAGACCATCGCCAAGCAGCTTGGTGAGAGGGTGACAACAGTTGGTGGGATTATTCACAAATAGAAGAAACACAAAATAACTGTCATCTCCCTCGGTCTGGGGCTCCATGCAAGATCTCACCTTGTGGAGTTTCAATGATCATGAGAACGGTGAGGAATCAGCCCAGAACTACATGGGAGAATCTTGCCAATGATATCAAGGCAGCTGGGACCATCGTCACCAAGAAAACAATTGGTAACTCACTACACTGTGAAGGACTGAAACACGGCAGCGCCCGCAAGGTCTGCCTGGTCAGGAAAGCACATGTACAGCCCGTCTGATGTTTGCTATTGAACATCTGAATGATGAGTGAGTGCTGTGGTCAGATGAGACCAAAATCAAGCTCTTTGGCATCAACTCACCTCGCCATGTTTGGAGGAGGAGGAATGCTGCCTATGACCCCAGGAACACCATCCCCACCTTCAAACATGGAGGTGGAAACATTATGCGTTGGGGATGTTTTTCTTCTAAGGGGAAAGGACAACTTCCATCAAAGGGATGATGGAGGGGGCCATGTACAGTCAAATATTGAGTGAGAACCTCCTTCCCTCAGCCAGGGCATTGAAAATGGGTCCTGGATGGGTATTCCAGCATGACAATGACCTAAAACACACAGCCAAGGCAACAAAGGAGTGGCTCAAGAAGAAGCACATTAAGGTCCTGAAGTGGCCTAGCCAGTCTCCAGACCTTAATCCCATAGACAATATGTGGAGGGAGCTGAAGGTTCGAGTTACCAAATGTCAGCCTCGAAACCTTAATGACTTAGAGAAGATTTGCAAAGAGGAGTGGACAAAATCCCTCCTGAGATGTGTGCAAACCTGGTGGTCAACTATAAGATATGTCTGACCTCTGTGATTGCCAACAAGGGTTTTGCCACAAAATACTAAGTCATGTTTTGCGAAGGAGTTAAATACTTACAGCATCTTAGAAAAGTGAGTACACCCCTCACATTTTTGTAAATATTTAATTATATCTTTTCATGTGACAACACTGAAGAAATTACATTTTGCTACAATGTTAATTAGTGAATGTACAGCTTGTATAACAGTGTAAATTTGCTGTCCCCTCAAAACAACTTAACACAGCCATTAATGGCTAAACCACTGGCAACAAAAGTAAGTACATCCCTAAGTGAAAATGTCCAAATTGGGCCCAGTTAACCAGATTCACTCCCCGGTGTCATGTGACTCGTTAGTGTTACAAATTCCCAGGTGTGAATGGGGAGCAGGAGTGTTACATTTGGTGTTATCGCTCTCACTCTCTCATACTGGTCACTGGAAGTTAAACATAGCATCTCATGGCAAAGAACTCTCTGTGGATCTGAAAAAAAGAATTGTTGCACTACATAAAGATGGCCTAGGCTATAAGAAGATTGCCAAGACCCTGAAACTGAGCTGCAGCACAGTGGTCAAGACCATACAGCAGTTTAACAGGACAGGTTCCACTCAGAACAACAGCGCCTGGCCATGGTCGACCAAAGAAGTTAAGTGCACATGCTCAGCGCCATATCCAGAGGTTGTCTTTGGGAAATAGACGTATGAGTGCTGCCAGCATTGCTGCAGAGTCTGAAGGGGTGGGGGGTCAGCCTGTCAGTGCTCAGACCATACGCTGCACACTGCATCAAATTGGTCTGCATGGCTGTTGTCCCAGAAGGAAGCCTCTTCTAAAGATGATGCACAAGAAAGCCCGCAAACCGTTTGCTGAAGACAAGCAGACTAAAGACATGGATTACTGGAACCATGTCCTGTGGTCTGATGAGACCAAGAAAAACGTATTTGGTTCAGATGGTGTCAAGCGCGTGTGGCGGAAACCAGGTGAGGAGTACAAAGACAAGTGTGTCTTGCCTACAGTCAAGCATGGTGGTGGGAGTGTCATGGTCTGGGGCTGCATAAGTGCTGCTGGCGCTGGGGAGCTACAGTTCATTGAGGGAACCATGAATGCCAACATGTACTGTGACATACTAAAGCAGAGCATGATCCCCTCCCACTGGTGACTGGGCCGCAGGGCAGTATGCCAACATGATAATGACCGCAAACACACCTCCAAGATGACCACTGCCTTGCTAAAGAAGCTGAGGGTAAAGGTGATGGACTGGCCAAGCATGTCTCCAGACCTAAACCCTATTGAGCATCTGTGGGGCATCCTCAAACGGAAGGTGGAGGAGCGCGAGGTCTCTAACATCCACCAGCTCTGTGATGTCATCATGGAGGAGTGGAAGAGGACTCAAGTGGCAACCTGTGAAGCTCTGGTGAACTCCATGCCCAAGAGGATTAAGGCAATGCTAGAAAATAATGGTGGCCACACAAAATATTGACACTTTGGACCCAATTTGAACATTTTCGCTTAGGGGTGTACTCACTTTTGTTGCCAGCGGTTTAGACATTAATGGCTGTGTGTTGAGTTATTTTGAGGGAACAGCAAATTTACACTGTTATACAAGCTGTACACTCACGACTTTACATTGTAGCAAAGTGTCTTTTCTTCAGTGTTGTCACATGAAAAGATATAATAAAATATTTTCAAAAATGTGAGGGGTGTACTTACTTTTGTGAGATACTGTATTTCACTCATTAAAATACAAATCAATTTATAACATTTTTGAAATATATTTTTCCTGGATATGTTTGTTGTTATTCTGTCTCTCACTGGTAAAATAAACCGACCATTAAAATTATAGACTGATCATTTCTGTGTCAGTGGGCAAACGTACAAAATCAGCAGGGGATCAAATACTTTTTTCCCTCACTGTAATTTCCTGACCACCTATCACATTTTTGGAGGCCCTGGAGCACCAGGACAGTGGAAACAAATAGGGACACTGGCTCTATTGACACTGGTACTGGTATAGCAGTGATCAGGATGCTGGTATGATGTATGGAGGTGATCAGGATGCTAGCATGGGCTATGGCAGTGATCAGTACATTCGGTATTGGGTATAGTGGTAATCAGGACATTGGTATGGGGTATGGCAGTGATCAGGAGGCTGGTATAGTGTATAGAGGTGATCAGCAAGTTTGGCGTATGGTGGTGATCAGGGCGCTGGTATGGGGTATGTTGGTTATCAGGACGCTGGTATGGGGTTTGTTGGTAATCAGGACGCTGGTATGAGGTATGGCGGGGATCAGGATGCTGGTATGTGGATATGGCGGTGATCAGGATGCTGGTATAAGATATGATGGTGATCAGGGCGCTAGTATGGGCTACTGCGGTGATCCGGGCACTGGTATGAGGTATGGCAGTGATCAAGACACTGGTATGAGGTATGGTGGTTTTCAGGATGCTGCTATGCGGTATGGCAATAATCAGGAAGCTGGTATGGGGTATGATGGTGATCAGAACGCTGGTATAGTGTACAGCAGTGATCAAGACACTGGTATGGGCTATGCCAGTGATCAGGACGTTAATATGGTGTATGGTGGTGATCAGGATGCTAGTATAGGGTATGGCGGTGATCAGGACAATGGTATGAGGTTTGGCAGTGATTAGGGCACTGGTATGGGGTATGGCAGTGATCAGGAAGCTAGTATGATGTATGGCAGTGATCAGGATGCTGATATGATGTATAATGGTGATCAGGACATTGGTATAGGCTATGGCAGTGATCTGGACATTGGTATGGGGTATGGCGGTGATAAGGAGGCTGATATGGGGTAGGGCAGTTATCAGGATGCATGCTGGTATGGCGTATAGGGGTGATCAGGAAGTTTGGCATATGGTGGTGATCAGGACACAGGTATGGTGTATGGTGATTATAAGAATGCTGGTATGGTGGTGATCAGGGCGCTAATATGAGGTATGGTGGTGATCAGGGCACAGGTATGGTGTATGGCAGGGATCAGGAGGCTTGTATGGTGTATGGTGGTGATCAGGACATTGGTATGGTGTATGGCAGGGATCAGGAGGCTGATATGGGGTATGGCAGTGATCACGGCACTGGTATGGTATATAGGGGTGTTTAGGAAGTTTGGCATATGGCGGTGATCAGGACACTGGTATGGGGTGTGGCTGTGATAAGAATGCTGGTATGGCGTATGGTAGCATTCAGGACACTTGTATTGCATATGGCGGTGATCAGGATGCTGGTATAGGATATGGCGGTGATCAGGACGCGGGTATGGAGTATATCAGTTTGGCATCACTGCAATCAGGAACATTGGCTGATGTTATTCAACTCTAAAGGTTGATCACCTGAGTTTGCTCAACCTTCACCCACATAAAATGAATAACCAACTCACTGTATATACAGCTGTGTTCATAAGTTTACATACCCTGGAAGATTTTATGATTTCTTGGCCATTTTTTAGAGAATATGAATGAGAACACAAAAACTGTTCTTTCACTCATGGTTGGTGTTTGGCTGAAGCCATTTATTATCAAACAACTGTGTTTACTCTTTTTAAATCATAATGACAACAGACACTACCCAAATGACCCTGATCAAATATTTACATACCCCAGTTCTTAGTACCGTGCATTGCCCCCTTTAACATCAATGACAGCTTGAAGTCTTTTGTGGTATTTGTGGATGAGACTCTTTATCTTCTCAGATGGTAAAGCTTCCCATTCCTCTTGGCAAAAAGCCTCCAGTTCCTGGAAATTCTTGAGCCGTCTTGTATGAACTGCACATTTGAGATCTCCCCAGAGTGGCTCAATGATATTGGCCATTCTGCTGTAGCCAATGACAGGTCGACTTGGCCTTGTGTTTTGGATCATTGTCATGTTGGAATGTCCAAGTACGCCCCATGCTGAGCTTCCTGGCTGATGAATGCAAATGTTCCTCCAGTATTTTTTGATAACACTGCATTCATCTTGCCATCAATTTCCTGTGCATTTGTAGCTCACACATCCCCAAAAGATCAGTGATCCACCTCCATGTTTCACAGGCCTTGTTGACTCCTCTCCAAATGTAACATTATGGTTGTGGCCAAAAAGCTAAATTTTGGTCTCATCACTCCAAATGACTTTGTGCTAAAAGGTTTGAGGCTTGTCTCTGTGCTGTTTGGCGTATTGTAAGTGGGATACTTTGTGGCATTTGCATAGTAATGGCTTTCTTCTGGCAACTTGACTGCATCCCATTTTTCTTCAAGTGCCTCCTTATTGTGTGTCTTGAAACAGCCACACCCCATGATTTCAGAGAGTCCTGAAGTTATTTGTGGGTTTTTCTTTGCATCCCAAACAATTTTCCTGGCAGTTGTGGCTGAAATTTTAGTTGGTCTACCTGACCGTGGTTTGGTTTCACAGAACCCCTCATTTTCCACTTCTTGATTAGAGTTTGAACACTGCTGATTGGAATTATCAATTCATTGGATATCTTTTTATATCCCTTTCCTCTTTAATACAGTTCAACTACCTTTTCCCACAGATCCTTTGACAATTATTTTGCTTTCCCCATGACTCAGAATCCAGAAACGTCAGTGCAGCACTGGATGAAAGATGTAATGGTCTGTCAGGAGTTCAGAAACTCATTGATCTTTTATACACACACACTAATTACAAGCAAAAATCCCAGGTGAGGATGGTTACCTTTAATAGTCATTCAAACCCATTTGTGTCAACTTGTGTGCTTGTTATCAAGCCAAAATCACCAGGGTTTGTAAACTTTTGATCAGGGTCATTTGGGTAGATTCTGTTGTCATTATGATTTTAAAAGAGTAAACACATTTGATTTATAATAAATGGCTTCAGCCAAACACTAACCACGAGTGAAAGAAATGTTTTTGTGTTATCATTCATATTCTCTGAAAAATGGCCAAAAAAATTCTGCCAGGGTATGTAAACTTATGAGCACAACTGTACGTATGAAATAGTATCAAATTTATCATAGTAATAACCACATGATAAGATAAAAAATGCAAATGTGTAATAACACCAGTATCCAACATACAAAATCTATCACACAATTAAAACTCCCTCCCCTGGTTCATCTCTATGACATGGTAGGATCAAGTTGGCGGCCTGTGTATATTTGTATGAATTTGTATCTTTCACAGGTCCTCTAGTATTTGGGCACTTCACAGGAAATACAATGTCAATCTGTAGATGGATGGATTAAAGACATCCAGGAGATATGTAATGAAAGATAGACTGTTGGTGATCGAAGATGGGGTCTGTGGGACTGTATGCACATTACCAGTTCCTTCATGTGGGGACTGAACAGTGGTCAAGAGGGGGTATATATATGATACAATGATCCAGGCAATCCATATGCCTCACTGAAGGAGGCTAATTGATGGTACAGTCCCATTAAACCCCCCTTGCACTATGAAAAGTCCTCCAGGATTGGGTTATTTTTCCCTGATGACCCACAGACCCGGTCCTATAGGGACCATTTTCAATTCAGGGTACAATCAGGTCCATAAATATTGGGACATTGACACAATTCTAATGTTTTTGGCTCTATAAACCACCACAATGGATTTGGAATGAAACGTACAAGATGTGCTTTAACTGCAGACTTTCAGCTTTAATTTGAGGGTATTTACATCCAAATCAGGTGAACGGTGTAGGAATTACAACACTTTGTATATGTGCCTCCCACTTTTTAAGGGACCAAAAGTAATGGGACAGATTAACAAACTTTCACTTTTTAATACTTGGTTGCAAATCCTTTGCAGTCAATTACAGCCTGAAGTCTGGAACTCATAGACATCACCAGACGCTGGGTTTAATCCCTGGTGATGCTCTGCCAGGCCTCTACTGCAACTGTCTTCAGTTCCTGCTTGTTCTTGGGGCATTTTCCCTTCAGTTTTGTCTTCAGCAAGTGAAATGCATGCTCAATCGGATTCAGGTCAGGTGATTGACTTGGCCATTGCATAACATTCCACTTCTTTCCCTTAAAAAATTCTTTGGTTGCTTTCGCAGTATGCCTCGGGTCATTGTCCATCTGCACTGTGAAGCACCGTCCAATGAGTTCTGAAGCATTTGGCTGAATATGAGCAGATAATATTGCCTGAAAAACTTCAGAATTCATCCCGCTGGTTTTGTCAGCAGTCACATCATCAATAAATACAAGAGAACCAGTTCCATTGGCAGCCATACATGCCCACGCCATGACACTACCACCACCATGCTTCACTGATGAGGTGGTATGCTTTGGATCATGAGCAATTCCTTTCCTTCTCCATACTCTTCTCTTCCCATCACTCTGGTACAAGTTGATCTTGGTCTCATCTGTCCATAGGATGTTATTCCAGAACTGTGAAGGCTTTTTTAGATGTTTGGCAAACTCTAATCTGGCCTTCCTGTTTTTGAGGCTCACCAATGGTTTACATCTTGTGGTGAACCCTCTGTATTCACTCTGGTGAAGTCTTCTCTTGATTGTTGACTTTGACACACATACACCTACCTCCTGGAGAGTGTCCTAGATCTGGCCAATTGTTGTGAAGGGTGTTTTCTTCACCATCTCTCTGATGGGTTTGTTTTGTTTTTTCAGCCTAATGATGGCTTGCTTCACTGATAGTAACAGCACACTTGAAATTAACTCTGGACCTTTTATCTGCTCCTTGTAAATGGGATAATGAGGGAATAACACACACCTGGCCATGACACAGCTGAGCAGCCAATTGTCCCATTACTTTTGGTCCCTTAAAAAGTGGGAGGCACATATACAAACTGTTGTAATTCCTACACCGTTCACCTGATTTGGATGTAAATACCCTCAACTTAAAGCTGAAAGTCTGCAGGTAAAGCACATCTTGTTCGTTTCATTTCAAATCCATTGTGGTGGTGTATAGAGCCAAAAACATTAGAATTGTGTCAATGTCCCAATATTTATGGACCTGACTGTATATGATAAGCAGGTAGTTCAAGGAATTGTATACTCATCAGATCTCCCTTAAATGTTGGCAATCCAGCATGTAGCACTATACAGTCTTTATCTGCGGGATGCCGACATTGCTGAAATGAAAGCTGTGCATCCTCCAGTCCAGTGTAACAGAGATGAGCAGGGGGTTCTGCCTGACCAGTTTGACCAGGCTTAGCCGACTGCGTCTTAGGCTTGTGGACTCACAGCAGATGTCCCCAGGATAAGAATGCTGGTATGGCGGCGATCAGGACATTTGTATGGTGTATGGTAGCAATCAGGGCACTTGTATTGCATATGGCGGTGATTAGGATGCTGGTATGGTGTATGGTGGTGTTCAGGACATTGGTATGGTGTATGTCAGGGATCAGGAGGCTGATATGGGGTATGGCAGTGGTATGGTGTATAGGGGTGTTTAGAAAGTTTGGCGTATGGCGGTGATCAGGACACTGGTATTGGGTGGGCTGTGATAAGAATGCTGGTATGGCATATAGTAGCATTCAGGACACTTGTATTGCATATGGCGGTGATCAGGATGCTGGTATAGGATATGGTGGTGATCAGGACACGGGTATGGGGTATGACGGTGATCAGGACACTGGTATGGCGTATAGCAGATTGGCATCACTGCAATCAGGAACATTGGCTGACGGCAATGGTCTGGTGACACTGGCTGACGCAGCTACTGATAAAATACAGTGTTACTGGTGACACTATGATAGGTGTGACAGGTTTACTATATTTACAAACGTGAACGATGTGACTGGACACAATGATCACATGGTACAGGACCTATGTCATAGGTCCTGTACCCCCGGTCATGTGATCTGCTCTGTCGATCACCACGGGAGTGAGTCATGCATGAACCTCAGATTCGGGGGAACGTGCATGCTGTGGTTTCTCATACTTTTCATTTCCCATCTAACAGTGGTTCGCACACTACAATCACATTCATGGTTCCACCAAGGGGTGACCCGCACCAATGCAACAGTACATTTAGTAAAACACGCATGTTCAGAACCCAGGAACGACCCGGAAGTGTTCGGTCGTGTAAACTGGCGATCGTAAGTCAAAATTAACATTCATGAAACGGCAATTGAGATTACGAAATGCAGCGCACATTATCATCTTTTTAATAGCAAAATTAGCGGAAGCGACCCAAAGGCTGAAACACCAAAAATGAACTTCCTCTTTATACGCTCGTAGTACGTCACTACGTTCGCCTTTGTCGAATGACAAATTTCGTATCGTCAGTACGCTGTACAAAATCACCGACAGATGCTTTTGACAAAAATCAGAAGCGCAGTCGTATGACAATTGAACTGTAAGTACGAGGCTTTAATCTGGCCCCTCTCTCTTTTCTGTTTTCACGATGATTTATGAAAGCTTCTTTTCTGCTGACCTCTTTAACCACTTACCTACCGGGTCGGTTCTGACACTTCTCTCCTGCATGTAAAAAGCAGCATGTTTTTGCTACAAAATTACTAAAGCCTCGTACACACGGGACGACGATCGTACTTACAATCATCTCAAATCGTATTTTGGATAATGTAACTTGCATACTGACTGCACTACATGATCGTACGACCACAGAAAGAACATTCAGGTACATGTAATAAGCATCCGGCCGTTCCTGACTTCTGAGCATGCGTGTTTTGCCCAATACAACTTGTTGTACCAACTGCTCTGTACACACGATACAACGGTCGTATGACCACTTGTTGGTACGACCAAGTTTTCTAGTCTGCTCATACAACTCCCCTTGTACGACCGCCGTATGTCGGCTGTTCTAATCGCGCATACGAACGATCGATTTCGCATACAACAGTCATTAGTACGACCTGTTGTATACGATCGTCGTCCCGTGTGTACGAGGCTTTAGAACCCCCAAACATTATATATATATTTTTAAGCGCAGGCCCTAGAGAATAAAATGATGGGTGTTGCAATTTTTTATGTCACACAGTATTTGCGCAGCAGTTTTTCAAACATGATTTCATTTGAAAAAATACACTTTAGTTAATTTTTCATGCACAAAAACACAATATAATACCCAATTGTTTGGTAAAATATAAAAGATGATGTTATGCCAAGTAAATATATAGCTAACATGTCGCTTCAAAATAGCACATGCTTGTGTAACGGCGCCAAACTACAGTACAAAAAATCTTCATACTCGACAATTTATAAGCCTTTACAGGTCACCAGTTTAGAGTTACACAGGAGGTCTGCTGCTACAATTATTGCTCTCACTATAATGTTTGCAGCGATACCTTATATGTGTGGTGCAAACATCATTTACATATATGTGTGCAACCTACGTATACGTTTACCTTTGCGCACAAGCACAGGGGGACAGGGATGCTTTAAAATTTTTATCTAATTAATTTTTTTTTTACACTGTCTCTTATTTTTTTAAATTATCTTTATTGTTATCACAAGGGACAAGCAACATCCCTTGTGATATCCCACCGGGGACCCCGAAACTGAAGCCAGCAGTTCCACTAGCTTACCATAGAGATGACCAAGGACCGGAACATCCCTGATCATCTCTATGGTCTAAGGAACCGGAAGTGACACATATTTTGCCACTCCTGGTTTTGGCCTAATGTAAACAGACCAAAACCAGAAGCAGTGACGGGTACTCTTTACTGAGACTTCTGGGGTTCATTAGACCCCAGATCTCCCCTCTGCCCTTAAAAGCATCTGATTAAGAGATTGGTTTGATCTGATGCTTTCACAGGTTGGTAACAGTCTGTTTGCATTAGACCGAAACCAGAAGTGACAAAATACTTGTCGCTTCCATTTTTTTAGACCAGTGTTTCACAACCTTTTTTCAGTCAAGGCACCCTGGATGTGACATCATGAGGGTGGGGCTCATGATGACGTCATTGTGTGGCCCCGCCCCATGCCAATATAAGGCAACCGTGCAGCACGGACCCGGCATTCGAGTGGAAGAGAGTGACGAGTCAACATCTCCAGAAGAAGGAGAAGAAGAAGAAGCAGCAGCGGAGGGAGAAGCTAGCCGGGGAGACAGCCGCAAAAGAGCTGAAGACCCCGCAGAAGACCCCTCAGTAGACCCCGCAAAAGAGCTGAAGAAAGAAGAGAGGGGAGAAGATGTCGGAGCTGATTTAATAAAATATTTTAAAAAGCTGTGTAGTGTTTTTTTTTTGTACACTTTTTTTCCCCCAGGTAAATGGGTAGGGGAACGATGTACCCCATACTCATTTACATAGGGTGGGGGGCCCGGCATCTGGGGGCCCCCTTGTTAAAGGGGGCTTCCAGATTCCGATAAGCCCCCGTCCGCAGACCCCGACAACCAACGGCCAGGGTTGTCGGGAAGAGGCTCTTGTCCCCATCAACAAGGTGCTGCCCCAAAGCACCCATACTCCCCATGTTGAGGGCATGCGGCCTGGTATGGTCCAGGAGGGGGGGGGCGCTCGCTCGTCCCCACCCCCTTTCCTGGCCTGCCAGGCTGCGTGCTCGGATAAGTGTCTGGTATGGATTTTGGGGGGGACCCTAAGCCGTTTTTTTCGGCGTGGGGGTTCCTCTTAAAATTCATGCCAGATCGAAGAGCCTGGTATGCTCTTGGGGGGGGGGGAACCCCACGCAAATTTTTTGCGGGGGTTCCCCTTTAAGAAACTTTGCACACAAGTCGCGCCGCAAGTCGGATCACCGTGATCCAACTTCTGGTGCGGCTTCTATTCAAATTAATGGGCTCCCATAGGGAACCATTGATTTTGAATAGAGGCAGAAAACGCCGCTGAAAGCTAGCGTGAAAAAACGTCCATTGACGTCAATGCAAAACTCAGAGAAAAACGGCAATTTTTTTCCCTGACGTCAGGCCCGGTGTTTTGCTTATTTTTTTGCAAACACCCGTGTGTATGAGGCCTTACAGTTTAGACTTTGCATAACTTTAAAAAAGGAAAGTAATAGCTTTGCATAATGCAGCAACATCCACACACATAGGACACCCAACATTAAAGGTTAAGGTGGTACTGACTAGTATTCCAGTGTTTCTCTTCTCCCTCAGTTTATGTCCCTCATTCAGCTAATATGACCTCAGTGCTGATGGAGAGGGGCCAAACAAGGATGCTTTGCAGGCGTCCAGCATCCTTCTTATCAACCAATGACATCATTGCTTGTTAGCATGCCGAAATGCTAGAAAGTTGTAATGCTTCCCAATGAAAACCTGTGGCTTTGTCTAACTAAAAGGCAGGCTTGATTTACTCACTGGCTTGTATACAATCTTTAGGCATTTTGCCAAGGCACCCCTGAAGAAACCTGAGGGCACCCTGGTTTTAGACCATAGAGATGATCAGGGATGTTCAGTCTCGGGATCACCGGTTGGACAGGAGAGCCGGGAAGGTGGTGGCAGGGGGTGGCACCCCCTTCCACCCATTATATCAGCCACACCTTGGCTGGCTGATCTAATGGATTTAAAAATTCCCAAGGCGCAGACCTGGAACAAATAGATCTGAAAATTGGTGTGCGCAGTCTATGAGGGTGTGCACCCCAGAGCGCAAACACACATGCGTGTATATCAGCAAAGCAGTGGACGATGTCAGTGGAACAAAGACTGCTGTCAGTAGGGCAGTGGACGCTATCAGTAGTTTTTTTGTTTTTATTATTTTTTGTTATTTTTTTACAATTTTATTTATTTTTTAATTATTTTTTACAATATTATTTATTTTTTACAATTTTTTTTTACGAGCCCCATTATGGGACTTTGGTGAAATATCAAAGGTCTAATCAGACCCCTGATGTCTCACTTTTGAGACAGAGAAAGAAACTGAGGACAGAGATTCCCCAGCCTGCAATAAATATAGTTTACTATGCTTCAGTTAAGAATAAAGACAGGAGCGATCGGCACAGATCACTCACTGTGTCATTCAGAAAAGGAAGGGGCCGGTTAATTAAATATTTAGCAGCCCTTTCCCCGCTCTTGGGAGAAGAGGAGGGAAGCTGGCAGCACTGCAGGTGAAAGAGAGGAAGCACGGGGGGAATCGGGCACCATGTAGGATTATTAGGGGGTGCCCAGGCACATCCAGCACACCCTGTGCACACACCTATGGATCTGACTCTTCTCTGAGTTTCTAATTTGCAGGCTTGTTCTGACCTCCAAGTCAGAGGCTTAGAAAATATTAAAGCCGTACATAGCTAAACTATTAGCATTATTAGAAGGATGTCAGCAGTGGAGCCTCCATACTTCTCCCAGAACAGATTTCCTCTAAGGAACACTTTAGAATCTATATCAATAGACTTCTGTTCTCTGCAGAACGGCTTCTCTTCCCATACAGATCAATGGGAGTGCAAAAGTATTTTAAAGCAAGTCAAGTGCAAGTGAGAAGGTCAATTTCAAGTCAAAATCCCCTGTCAGTGAATTCTGGATGTCTACAAACTGATCTGATACGCAGACACAATGCACCTGAAAGCACGCTGCAATTGCTTGTTAACACAAGCCCAGAACTGGTTTACATGGTCCTTATTGTACTAACCTAGTGATTTTAGGGGAATACGTCTTACATGGACTCAGCTTGTTGTGTGCAGTTTGTTATGGATCACTCTTTGTTTTTCATCTATCATTTTGTTATTACATTGTGTTAAGGAAATTTGTAAATTCTGTATACAATTTTATTCTATTTTGTATGCTTTACCTATGTATTGCACACTGCACCAGGGCTGGAATGGGACAAATGTTTGGCACTGGACTTCATCCACACCGGCCCAGGGCACAGCCCATCAGGGTACAGCGCACATCAGGTCACAGAGCACAGCACATCAGGGTACAGTGCACATTGGGGTACAGGGCACATCAGGTCACATAGCACAGTATATCCGGGTACAGAGCACAGCACGCCAGGGCACTTCAGGGCACCGCACATCAGGGTACAAGGCACAGCACATCAAGGTACAGGGCACATCAGGGTACAGGACACAGCACATCAGGGTACAGGACACAGCACATCAGGTTACAGGGCACATCAGGGTACAGCACATCAGGGAACAGCCCACATCAGGTCACAGAGCACAGCACATCAGGGTACAGAGCACACCACGCCAGTGCACAGGGCACTTCAGGGCACCGCAGATCAGGGTACAAGGCACAGCACATCAAGGTACAGGGCACATCAGGGTAAAGGACACAGCACATCAGGGTACAAGACACAGCACATCAGGGCACTTCAGGTCACTGCACATCAGGGTACAGGGCACAGCACATCATGTTACAGGGCACATCAGTGTACAGGGCCCATCAGGGTACAGCACATCAGGGTACAGGGCACAGCACATCAGGGTACAGGGCACAGCACACCAGGGCGCTTCAGGGCATCGCACATCAGGGCACAGCACATCAGGGTACAAGGCACAGAACATCAAGGTACAAGGCACAGCTTATCAGGATACAGGGTACAGCACATCAGGGTACAGCACATCATGCCACATCAGGGTATAGCACATCAGGTACAGGGCACATCACATTAGGGCACAGCACATCAGAATACAGGGCGCATGGCACATCAGGGAACATGGCACATCAGGGCACATCGGGGCACATGTGGTACATCAGGGCACATGGGGAACATCAGGGCTTATCAGGGCACATCAGCACACAGGGCACATGGGGTACATCTGGGCACATCAGGGCACATGGGCATCAGGGTACATGGGGAACATCAGCGTACATGGGGCACATTAGGGCACATGGGGCACATCAGGGCACGTGGGCCACATCAGCACATCAGGGCACATGGGGAACATCAGCACATCAGGGCACATGGGGCACATCAGGGCACATTAGGAACAGTGTTTACTAGTCATAGCCCTTTTCTTTAAATTCAGAGTAGTGCAGGAAGCATCTGTAATAAGTTCTCTCTCATGTCGCACTGCTCCCCGGCGGCCCCTCCTCTCTTCTCGTCCAACCCAGGTGATGTCACAAGCAAATTGGGATGGACATGAAGAGAGGAGGGGCCGCCGGGGAGCAGCTCGACATGAGAGAGAACTTATTACAGCCGCTTCCTCCACTACTCTGCATGGTGGCTTAATCTCGATCTACCCATCAGGTGTCAGCTGTCAGTGATTGACGGGTAGATCGCCGCGGACCTCCAGGGGAATTCACAGTAAAGTAGGCGGCCGCGAGGCCGGCCCACTGAGCCATCGGCCCACCGGGAAACTCCTGGTAGTGTTGATGGTCAGCACATGCCTGCACTGCACTCACTGTGCACACAGCACTAATAATGTTTCCATCCTTTTAAGTCCTGATTAAAATTTAGCCTGCCTATGTTACACCCTTTGTTACAGTAAAGGTACAATTGTAATATTAATGTGATACCTATGTAATCATGTGTATAAAAAACTTCAATTGCGTCAAATAAAACAGAACAGTTATGTTGGAAAGATGCTACATAGTTACATAGTTTGTCAGGTTGAAAAAAGTCCATCTAGCTCATCCAAAATATATATATAACGCCTTACAATCCAATATACACAATCCTTCACCCACAGTTGATCCAGAGGAAGGCAAAAAAAACACAAAAGCCAATGATCCAATATGCTATATTGGGGGAAGAAATTCCTTCCTGATCCTCCGAGAGGCAATTGGATTTACACTGGATCAACTTTGCCTATAAATGTCAGTACCCAGTTATATTATTTACATTAAGGAAAGAATTCAGGGCTTTTTTAAAGAAATCTACTGAGCTGGCCAGAACCACCTCTGGAGGGAGTCTATTCCACATTTTCACAGCTCTAACTGTAAAGAAATCTTTCCGTATTTGTAGATGAAATCTTTTTTCCTCTAGACATAAAGAGTGCCCCCTTGTCCTTTGTGATGACCTTAAAGTGAATAACTCAACACCAAGATCACTATATGGACCACTTATGTATTTGTACATGTTGATCATATCCCCCCTTAATCTCCTCTTCTCAACAGAGAATAAATTCCGTTCCTCTAATCTTTCCTCATAGCTGAGCTCCTCCATGCCTCTTATTAGTTTGGTTACCCTTCTCTGCACTTTCTCCAGTTCCCTGATATCTTTTTTGAGAACTGGTGCCCAAAACTGAACTGCATATTCCAGATGAGGTCTTACTAATGATTTGTACAGGGGGGCAAAATAATGTCTCTATCTCTGGAGTCCATACCTCTCTTAATACAAGAAAGGATTTTTACTCACTTTGGAAACTGCAGCTTGGCATTGCATGCCATTATTAAGCTTATGATCTACCAAAACCCCCAGATCCTTCTCCACTATGGATTCCCCCAGTTGTACTCCCCCTAGTATGTACGATGCATGCATATTCTTAGCCCCCAAATGCATAACTTTACATTTATCATCATTAACCACTTGCCGTCCGCCCACCGTCAAATGACAGCGGAGCGGTACAGCTCTCGTTCCGGGTGGACGTCATATGATGTTGCATCCCGGCTCTGTCGGTGGTGGCGTGTCCCCAGGACACACCGTGTCACCGACGGGGGTGAACAGCCATTGGTCATGGCTGTTCACCATGTGATCTGCTGTAACGAAGTCACAGCTGATCCCAAATGGCACTTTCCCCCATTCGCACAGCGCATGCGCGCGACGGAAGCACGCAGGGCCTGTCACCGACACTGGTATCAGCCGCCAGCCGGCCGATCACATGTAATGTAAACAGAGCGGTAACTCACTGTTACCAGCTCTTCTCTCCTCACACAGTTTCTAGTGTGAGGAGAGAAGAGCTAGGACCAGTGAGTTACTGATCTGTGTAAAGCACCAACACACCCTGTCACATCCCCCTGCCCCTCCCCAATGCACCTGTCACCCAACAGTCTCCCCGTCTGCCCCCATAAAGTGTACCTGTCATCAGACTGCCATCATAAAGTGCACCTGTCAACTGTCAGTGACCGTGGCATGTCACCCTTCACCCATCACTGACCGTGGCCTGTCACCCATCACTCACTGTGGCGTGTTACCCGTCACCCATCAGTGACCGTGGCATGTCACCCGTCACCCATAAGTGACCATGGCATGTCATCCATCAGTTACCATGGTGTGTCAACCACTACACATCAGTGACCATGGCCTGTCACCCAACACTGACCGTGGCCTGTCACCCATCACTGACCATGGCCTGTCACCAGTCACTGACCTTGGCCCGTCACCCATCAGTGACCACCGCCAGTCACCCGTTGCCTGTCACTTATCACCCATCAGTGACTACCGCTAGTCACCCTTCAGTGACCGTGAATAGTCACCCATCAGTGACCACCGACAGTCACCTGTCACCCGTCACGCATCTGTGACCACCGCCATTCACCCGTCACACAGTGATCACCGCCAGACACCGGTCACCTATCAGTGACCACCACCAGACATCCGGCACCCATCAGTGACCACCGCCAGTCACCCATCACCTATCATTGACCACCGCCAGTCACACGTCACTCATCAGTAACTTCCACCAGTCACCCATCAGTGACTACCGCCAGACACCCATCACCCATAAATGACCACCGCCAGTCACCCGTCACCCATCAGTGACCACCACCAGACACCCGTCACCCATCAGTGACCACTGCCAGTAACCCGTCACCCATCAGTGACCACCGCCAGTCACCCGTCACCCATCAGTGACCACCGCCAGTCACCTGTCACCCGTCACGCATCTGTAACCACCACCAGTCACCCGTCACACATTAGTGATCACCGCCAGACAACGGTCACCCATCAGTGACCACCACCAGACATCCGGCACCCATCAGTGACCACCGCCAGTCACCTATCACCTATCATTGACCACCGCCAGTCACCCGTCACTCATCAGTGACCTCCACCAGTCACCCATCAGTGACTACCGCCAGACACCCATCACCCATCAGTGACCACTGCCAGTCACCCATCACGTGTCAGTGACCACTGCCAGTCACCCATCACCCATCAGTGACCGCCACCAGACACCCTCATCCATCAGTGACCACCGCCAGTCACCCGTCACCCATCAGTGATCACCACCAGTCACCCATCAGTGACCATCGCCAATCACCTATCAGTGACCGTCACACCCATGAGTAAACATCACCTGTAAAAGTCTCACACATTTGGCATCGCCATACTCAGGAGGAGTAGCAGAAAGTATTTTGGGTGTCATTTTTGCTAGGTACATGCTATGTGTTGGAAATATTATATAAATTAACAACTTTGTGTAAAAATAAAAGCGTTTTCATTTTTTTCCCACATATTCCAAAAACTACTGGAAAAAAATGACATGTTCAAAAGACTCATTATGCCTCATAGATTATACGCTGCGGTGTTTTCTTTCCAACATGGGGTCATTTTGTGGGCAATTCCATTGTCCTGGTGCTCCAGGACCTTCAAAAGTGTAATAAGGGGTTGAGAAATGAGATGTGTAATTTATGCTTGTAGAACGCCTGAAGGTGCGAGTTGAATGTTGGGCCTCTGTATGTGGCCAGGCTATGTAAAAGTCTCACATATGTGGTATCGCCATACTCAGGAGGAATAGCAAAATGTATTTTGGGGTATCATTTTTGCTATGTACATGCTATGTGTTGGAAATATCTTATAAATGAACAACTTTATGTAAAAAAAAAATGCGTTTTCATTTTTTTCCCACATTTTCCAAAAGCTACTGGAAAAAATTGGACCATTCAAAAGATTCATTATGCCTCATAAATTATTTGTTGGGGTGTTTGCTTTCCAGAATGGGGTCATTTTGTAGGCAATTACATTGTCCTGGTGCTCCAGGGCCTTCAAAAATGCGATAGGTCGTCATGACATTAAATGTGTAATTTATGTCCCTAGAATACCTGACGGCGCTCCCTGCATGTTGGGCCTCTGTATGTGGCTAGGCTGTGAAAAAGTCTCAGACATGTGATATCGCCATACTCAGGAGGAGTAGCAGAATGTGTTTTGGGGTGTAATTTGTGGCATGCATATGTTGTGTGTGAGAAATAACCTGTTACAATGACAATTTTGTGAAAAGAAAAAAAAAATCTTCATTTTGCAAAGAATTGTGGGAAAAAATTACAACTTCAAAAAATTCACCATGCCTCTTACTAAATACCTTGGAATGTCTACTTTCCAAAAAGGTGTAATTTGGGGGGTATTTGTACTTTCCTGGCTTGTTAGGGTCTCAAGAAATGAGATAGGCTGTCAGTATATCAGGTGTGATCAGATCTGATCAATTTTCAATGATTGGCACCATAGCTTGTAGACTCTATAACTTTCACAAGGATAAAATAATATATACTTATTTGGGTTGTTTTTACCAAAGAAATGTGGCAGTATAAATGTTGGCCAAAATTTACAAAGAAAAATTACTCATTTGCAAAAAACAAATAAAAAGGCATTTTTTCACAAAATTTTCAATATTTTTTTTTATTTATAGCACAAAAAATAAAAAAGCCCTAGTGATTAAATACCACCAAAAGAAAGCTGTATTTGTGTGAAAAAAAGGCCGCAAATTTCATATGGGTACAGTGTTGCATGGCTGAGTAATTGTCACTCAATGTGTGATAACGCTGAAAGCTGAAAAATGGCCTGGACAGGAAGGGGGTTTTCGTGCCCAGTATTGATGTGGTTAAACCTCATTTGCCACATAGTCACCCAATTAAACAGTGCATTGAGGTTCGCTTGTAAGTTGGAGACATCCTTTAAGGACGTTTTCCACCGCATAGCTTGGTGTCATCTGCAAACTCTGAAATGGTACTTTTAATCCCAGACCCTATATAATTTATAAAGGTATTAAAAAGTAACGATCCCCACACTGAACCTTGGGGTTCACCACTGATAACCTTAGACCATTCAGAGTAAGAATCATTAACCACTACTCTGAATTCGGTCTTTTAGCCAGTTTTCTATCCATTTACAAACTGATCTTTCCAATCCTGAATACCTTACCTTACACATTAGCCGTGTGTGCAAATGCTTTTTCAAAATCCAAGTAGACCACATCCACAGCCACCCCTCTGTCCAAGGTTTTACTTACCTCCTCATAAAAACAAATCAGGTTTGTTTGACGACTTCTGTCTTTCATGAATCCATGCTGTCTGTTGCTTAAAATATTTTTTCCAACAAGAATTCATCTATGTGGTCTTTTATTAAACTCTCCAGTATCTTCCTAACTATAGAAGTTAAACTAACAGGTCTATAGTTACTTGGTAAAGACTTTGATCCCTTTTTAAATATGGGCACCACGTTGGCCCTACGCCAATCCAGTGGTACTATTCCAGTCATTAACGAGTCCCTAAAAATTACCGTAGCTACAATGGCTTTGAGATGACAGAGCTCAATTCTTTTAGGATCCATGGATGGATGCCATCTGGTCCAGGTGCTTTATCCACCTTTATTCTGTCTAAATACTTCTGGACCATTTCACTTTTGAGCCATTGTGGAACATTTAGGGCTGTGTCACTACCACCCCCATTATGGACATGAGTTCCCCCATGCTCATTTGTATACACAGAGCTGAAGAATGTTTAAAAAGTTTGCCTTCTCTTTGTCTCCAGTCACCCGCTCTAGATTATTTTGCCTACATGCTCAGACCTGACCTTTTTACTATTACTATATTTGAAGAATTTTTTGGGGTTTGTCCTACTATCTTTTGCAATCTGTTGTTCATTTGAATTTTTGCGTCCTTGATTTCCATTTTACATATTCTGTTATATTCTTTGTAACATTTAATAGATGATAATGTTCCCTCATTTTAATATTTTTAAAAAGCTCTGTTCTTATCACGTATAACTTTTTAAACTTTTTAGCCTTTTAAAACATATTGCCCACAGGAATATACTTTGCAGTGAGCTTGCATACAGTCTTTTTGAAAAATTCCCATTTCTGTTCTGTGTTCATCGATGCCAATATTCCCTCCCAGTCTAAGTCCTGGAGAGCAGCCCTCATCCTTGGAAAATTTGCTCTCTTAAAGTTAAGTGTTTTTATCTTTCCTGTATGTGGTTGTTGCTTGCAGCTTACATTAAATGAAATCATGTTATGGTCACCCAGATGTTATTTTATATGACTATTGGTAATAAGCTCTGCATGGTTTGAGATTACCAGGTCCAGCAAAGTGTCATTCCTAGTTGGGGCCTCAATAAACTGGACCATAAAATTGTCCTGTAGGGGGGCGTGGCTAGCGGTTCATGGTGGCGGACGTGTCTGGAGAGAGCTCCGAGACCACGAGCCTTATCCAGACCGATCCGGACGAGGAGACAGGAGCCGAAGGCGACATACCGGCACTGAACACATCCAGACGGCAGTGCGGAGCGGCGGAGCTCTGACAGAGGACGACCAGCGCCCGGAGATCCACCCGGCGGGAGCGGATCACGCGACACCGCGGCTGCGGCCTACCTCGGGAGCGGACCGGTAAGATAGAAAATAAGCACTTACACACCGGCCCAGACGCTCCACAAGCCGCCCAGAACACCAGTAGGCAGTTTGGACTACACAGTCACTCCGCCAGACCAGCAGTGAAGGGAGCTAGGATAGAGCCCAGGCTCATACAGGGCCTACCAAGGCCGAGCAAGCCACACTGCCACACCACTACCTATAAGGGCTTGAGAGACTCTCCTACCTCATATCAGCTGCAAAAGGGAACATCCTCATCATAGACCTTTGCCACAGAGACATTCTACAAATAAATAAGGCTACATCCCCTTAAAAACCAAGATAAAAGATCAATCACTGAAGCGGCCATCTTGGTACACCCAGCCTCCCTATTGCAGGAATAGGGCAAACGCCATATTGGAACTCCTAGCAGCAATTCCATTATCAATTCACACATATAGGGGACAGAGACAAAAGCTGAATACCCTGCTGAATAACTTTCTTAACCCCACTGCTAGAGGGGAGATGACAATGTCTTAACTCCACCAAAGAGGCCACCACACAACCAGTTAATAATACACGGTTGGGACTATTTAGAAGATGGGTAAATCTCTATTACCTTAACGACGATCCTCAAGGTTATACCGCAAACGGGATAAGGACGTTATCCCTCCGACCCACATGGTTCTACCGGCGAAGTCACTAACTAGAAAATAGAACCAAAAATTCCCCTACATCGGAATAAATAAACATCTTACAGAGACACCGTTTCCAGATACTACTCCTACAAGGGAAAACGTCGACTATACTCCATCCTCTCAGAGAGTTCGGGAATATCCATCACCACACCGTCACACCGAACGAGCCGGAACCATCCGGGACATACTCGGACCCGAGATAGGATCGAGGGAAGTGACGACCAGACCGCCTCACTGACACATCAGGTTTGACGGATGACC
>BLSH010266931.1:139978-153004 GCA_018402905.1 Glandirana rugosa | reverse complement strand
GCTGTGACCACCTCTAATTGTGGGGAAAACCGTCTCACTGGGTAAGTAACCCTCACCATGGAAGGGACAAAGTACTTCGGGATCACCCCTCCCTAAAGGGGGTAAAAACCTCCAACACCCTCCCGTGTCTCTCGGACCTCCTTTCTCGAAGGGACCAACTCCTTCGTGCAGTCAAGAGTGGTCTGGGAAAAACGGTTTGCCTTCCCCTCTAACCACCGTCCTGGCTCCTTCTTCCTCTGGAGAAGGAAAAGGACATTACCGGCCCCTCGGACTCCTCGGCCTTCTACCGAGGGTCGACCACCAATTACTGGGTCTTTTACAGAAACTGGGACTGACATTTTCACTTGTCTTACATCATGGACTGAATCTCCAGGCCTCTCTCCTGAAGACACCCCCCCCCCCCCCCCAATTAGGATCCACAGGTTCCCCATCCATCACCTTCACATTTTCTCTGGCTCTAAGAAAAGTGACATCCCGTAGTTGCTCTGTACAGAAGTCCTCTCTCCGGACCTCTAAGTCAGGTACTACATTCTGTTCACTTTTACAGTCAGGGTCAAAGACATTTTCTGGGTCATTAACCACCAGCTGGGAGCCATCTTCCGGCTCCTCAGGCTCCCCGGCCATTACAGGAAAAGGAAGAGGTCTCCTTCTTCCTCGGTCCTGCCACCAATCTCCCCTTCCGTTTGGCAAAAAGGGTCTGGTGAGAACTGACGTGCTTCCTCAACCAGGGAAGCTCTTTCCTCCAGGCTCTCTGTGCCCTCCCACAACCTCCAAAAATGGGGGAAATCCCTCCCCACTAGGGCTTCATGAAACAGGGAAGGTACCACTCCCAATGAATGGGTCACTCTGCCAAAAGGGGTGTTAATCTCCACCAGTGTCGTCTGGTAGTCACGAGTGTCCCCATGGATACAAATGACCCTGACAGTGCTAGATTGTAACCTTGCTGGATTTACACAGCTGCTTTTGACCAACATTATCACACTACCAGGGTCAAGCAGCGCAGTGATGGGTTTCCTGTCAATAGCAATCACACACACATTTGTTTCTCTATGTGACTTGAACATGATGCTACACATGCGACCTGTGCAAACAGAGAAATGCGTCTGTTCATATAAGCATTATCACATTGCATGGGTTCATCATTCAGGGGACAATTGGCAGCCATATGTCCCAATGCATGGCATCGGTAGCATTGTATGTGTTCTATACCTGCTGGTATTGGTGACTAGTATTTGTATCACTGTTGTTTATATTTGCGCTGATTGGTTTTCTACACTATTTTTCTTTAATTGGCTACACAGATGCTCACTCCACAAAATCATCTTCTCGCCTTGGTGATTCTCTTGGACCCACTGTACACATTATTTGAGACCTACCAAAAAATATTTTGTTACGCCACATACCCTAATATACACTTTTCTTTTAGAATTGCTTGGTCCATATGTGTTCATGCACTCCATGTATTGCACCTGATGCCCTGGTTCACCACCCAGCTGCTCCCCCCTTTTGGCTGGACTTGGGCAGCTTATTCCCGTCTCAACCCCGGAATAGAGGTCTGTCTCAGTGCCTTCGTTTCCCTTCCCAGATGCTGGGCCCATTCTTTGAGCTGACATGTAAGTAGTAAGGCTACCCGTTTCGATACTCTCCCTTTGACTTTTGGAGAATCATATATTACATCTCCCACTTTTTTTACATACTTACAGCACATGAGATCATTATTTTTACTTATATTCATAGGCATCTTGTCGCATCAAACTCCCGATGAGTAGACCTTACTAGGGTCCACAAAACACGTAGCGCTCCATAGATGCTAAGGTACATTCGCTCGTTCACAAACCAATTGTGTATCCTACTACGACATTTTATGAACATTACCATATGTGTGGTGTTTTATCAGATAGGGATTTCCTTATGACTATTTTGCTGTATATGTTTGTATGATTATTGCATTCTTTTTAATGTATTTTTCAACGTCATGGAATTTATAATCATTAATTGTATTTAAGTTGTATTTACTTATTGACCTACCTCATTTAAAGTTCCATGACCATTTCCTGGTATTTTTCTCATATGGGTTTAGTTGCATGAAAGATGAGATAGCAGACGGTCAGGAACCTACTATGGTAAGGAAGTGAGGCCAAAGGCCAAGGGAGATTTCGGGGTTGATTTACTAAAGGGAAAGAGACTGTGCACTTTTCAAAATGCAGTTGCTCTGGAGCTTAGTAAATGAGCAAAAACTCTGCTGACTTCCATCATTCAATCATGTGCAAGCAAAAATGTTGTTTTCTTTTTTACTTTCCTTGCACGTGATTGGGTATTCTTTGTAAAGTGAAACCTTATCTTATTTATTGATCTCTGAAGCAAATGCACTTTGCAAAGAGCACAGTCAATTTTGCCTTTGGTAAATTAACCCCTTTGTAGTTATAGTTAGGTATAGGAAGCTTAATACCGCATTTCCATTGTAGGCAGTGCTATAGGTGTAAACCTTTCCCTCCTAGACCCAAAGGGCACTTGCACTCTACAAGTGCAGCTGCTCCAGAGCAGGGCTCTCTAAACTTTCTAAACAAAGGGCCGGTTTACTGTCCTTCTGTAAGGGCAATTATAATACCTTGTATGCATTATAATTTGCCTGCGCTAATAAGCGCAGTTTTCAGCTCTTTTGCATAATGCATTTGATCGACCTGTGTTGAAGCAGACACACACACAGACACAGATTGCTTCATCTCACATAGCCGCTCGCAGGGATTGTCCTGCTTTTTCCATGGCTGGTGTGTTTATTTATACTCATCAAACAGAGAGAACAAAAGGGACTGATGGCTTCACAATCAGCCAATCAGCCTCCAAGGCACAGTCACATGACATGAGCTCAATACAAAACTACCAATCAATGACACACTTGTTTACATTCAAACTATACAATAGGAAAGGCATGCATGTATGGGGGGGGGCTGACCGGCAGGGAAGCCATGTGCTTTTCTCACAAAGGCCACACAACGATCACCCCAGACATGCACTAACCTGCCAATTACAATGAACCTCTATCAAATACAGCTCTATAAAACTATATTCCATAGCGATTATGCTACTGTTCCATTAAAGGGTAAATTACAACACAAAGAAAATATAGCTGCAGACCTCTGTCACATTGATCAGATGCCACAGAAAGCCTACAGATCATTATCCTTACATAAAAGGCAATACTAATTCCATAAGGCAAGTAAACTGCCGCCACGCAGATCGATCTGTACAGAAGACAGGGGCCCCCTGATTGACGGTAATACACCCGCGCCACAGAACGTGCATTGCACCTCAAAGATCCGGACCAGCGTTTGCTCCAGCGATAACCGCTCAGGGCGCCTGCTGGCCGGGATGATCGGGCGGTAGCGTGTAATTATCAATTGATGGAAGATTTTCATTGTATTGGCCTTTCTCAATGTCGGTTAAAGCCATATTCGCTGTACACAGCGAATACCGGTAAACCAACACTGGGAGACACTGTGACAATACATAATACACATCCTAAATTTCTACAACACTTCAGACTTTAGGGGGGCTGGAATGTGGCCATTAGAGTACAAAATGTCCTAGCGTCAGTGGGAGTAAACAAATGCCCCATCATTGGTGTCAGCGGGAGGAATTGTGCCCCATCATCGTTATCATTGGGCCCCATCATTGGTGTCAGTGGGAAGAATTGTACCCCATCGTTGGTGTCAGTGGAAGGAATTGTGCCCTATCATTGCTATCATTGGGCCCTATCATTGGTTTCAGTGGGAGGAATTGTGCCCATCATTGGTATGATTGGGCCCCATTCTTGGTGTCATTGGGAGGAATTGTGCCCCATCATTGGTATCATTGGGCCCCATTGTTGGTGTCTTTGGGAGGAATTGTGCCCCATCATTTATGTCATTGGGCCTCATTGTTGGTGTTATTGGGAGGAATTTTGCCCCATAATTGGTGTCATTCGGCCCCATTGTTGGTGTCATTGGGAGGAATTGTGCCCCATCATTGGTGTCATTGGGAGGAATTGTGCTCCATCATTGGTGTCATTGGGAGGAATTGTGCCCCATCATGGATGTCATTGGGTCCCATTGTTAGTGTCATTGGGAGGAATTGTGCCCCATCATTTATGTCATTGGGCCCCATTGTTGGTGTTATTTGGAGGAATTTTGCCCCATAATTGGTGTCATTCGGCCCCATTGTTGGTGCAATTGGGAGGAATTGTGCCCCATCATTGGTGTCATTGGGGGGAATTGTGCCCCATCATTGGTGTTATTGGGAGGAATTTTGCCCTATCATGGATGTTATTGGGCCCCATTGTTGGTGTCATTGGGAGGAACTGCACCCTTCAATTCTCTGTAAATAAAATAGCACACCAAGAGCCAGATAAAAGCAAGCAAAGGGTTGCAATTTGGAGACCACTGCTCCTGAGCTTAGTAAATGAGGTAGAGCTTCACTTTGCAAAGAAAACCCGATCACATGCAAGGAAAAAAATATATATAATTTTTGCTTGCACGTGATTGGATGATGGAGTGCAACTCCACTTTTCAAGTAATCAGTCTCTTGCCACAATGATTGGTAAGTGTGGGAAGTTTGCGAACATGCTATCTCGTTTTTGTAACCGTTGCAGGAGACCGAGGGCTCAATACACAAAGCAATATTGCATATATTTGGATCACGTGACTCTTTTTATCCAAATGTCACATGCAATAATTAAAATGTCAATTCATTATCTGTTTATGCTGTAATTACTGAAAGAATCACATGGTAAGTGCATTCCATGCACGGGAGGACGTACATGAATGCCCTCCCAGCAATTTAGGCCCACGCTGTAGCTGTCTTTCGGCTATAGCATGGGCGGAAAGAAGTTAAACATCTTATGGTCTAGCAACTCGCTAATTAACGAATATAATATATGTATTAATTAAGAGTTAGTTGTTAAGGGGCTGGCACCTGCCAGCGTCCTAACAACCGGTGACAAATCCCTGCACTCAGAGCTGCTGCTAGGAATCACGGGGCCCCTTACAGCCTACCTGACAAGGCCACCACCCTGAAATTAGTAATACAATATTCCCCCTAAAAATACACTAAAAGCATTATTAGTCGACACAAATACATCATCATTTATTCATATTATTCTGAAATTACAAAATCCTTACTAACTCTAAAAGATAAAACTGCATTGAGCGGAGATGCAGCAACATATCCATAGAAGCAGGAACAATCACATGGTGCACTAACCCCAGCATACATTGAAAAACATCATTCTCTATTCAAGTGATAAACAGTTCATAAGTTCAATCCAAAAATAAAATTCAAGTTAGAAAAAAAAAAGTGCAAGGTGGTCCGAGAAATGGATGATATTCCTCAAGGATAAATTGAAAATAGTGCTTGAAAAGAGATGACATGAAACTCCTGACCTAAGTGCATCCAGAGAGGCTTACCACCTTATGACGGGAAGGTCAAACAACGCATCTGCCCCAAGGGCCGAGTCAGTCTTTAAGCCTGGATCTTTGTCTCTCGTCAAAAGAAGTAACTCTGAACACTCTCCGTCATGGGATTATTCATATGTACGCTATATTACCAAAAGTATTGGGACACCTGCTTTTAAACGCACTTGAACTTTAATGGCAACCCAGTCTTAGTCAGTAGGGTTCAATATTGAGTTGGCCCATCCTTTGCAGCTATAACAGCTTGAACTCTTCTGGGAAGGCTGTCCACAAGGTTTAGGAGTGTCTATGGGAATGTTTGACCATTTTTCCAGAAGCGCATTTGTGAGGTCAGTCACTAATGTTGGATGAGAAGGCCTGGCTTGCAGTCTCCCCTCTAATTCATCTCAAAGGTGTGCTATTGAGTTGAGGTCAGGACTCTGTGCAGGCCAGTCAAGTTCCTCCACCCCAAACTCACTCATCCACACCTTTATGAACCTTACTTTGTGCACTCTTTCAAATCATTTGATGGAGGGGGCAGGGGCGTAACGATAGGGGTTGCAGGGGTTGCGATTGCAACCGGGCCCCACGGTCCAGGGGGCCCATGTGCCTCCCTTATACACCTGAATAGGAGGGATGGCGGGGATGGCATTTAGAGGACCCAATCTCCTCCATTTTCCTCTATCCAGTTTACTTGTCTTCTGCTGTTCCCAGGGCCCCTGTGTGCTTCCCTGGTCCCCCTGGGGCCTGCTACAGAACTTGTGAAAGGGCCCCACTGCGGTACCGTAATAAAGGGACCCTCAATAGGCGTAAAGGGCCCCAGGATCAGTGGGAAGAGGGAAGGGCCCTGGCCAGGGGTCAGGGGGCCCTTCATAATTTCTTGCACCGGGGCCCTGAAGGTTCTAGTTACGCCTCTGGGAGGGGGGATTATGGTGTGGGGGTTTTTTTAGGGGTTGGGCTTGGCTCCCTAGTTCCCCTGAAGGGAACTCTTAAGGCATTAGCATACCAAGACATTTTGGACAATTTTGTGGGAACAGTTTGGGGATGGCCCCTTCCTGTTCCAACATGACTGTGCACCAGTGCACAAAGCAAGGTCAATAAAGACATGCATGAGCGACTTTGGGGTGGAGGAACTTGACTGGCCTGCACAATCCTGACCTCAACCCGATAGAACACCTTTGGGATGAATTAGAGCGCAGACTGTGAGCCAGGCCTTCTCCTCCACATCAGTGCCTGACCTCACCAATCCGCTTCTGGAAAAATGGTCAAACATTCCCATAGACACACTCCTAAACCTTTTGGACACCCTTCCCAGAGGAGTTGAAAGTGTTATAGCTGCAAAAGAGTGGGCCAACTCAATATTGAACCCATCAGACTGGGATGCCATTCAAGTTCATGTGCGTGTAAAGGCAGGCGTTCCAATACTTTTGACAATATAGTGTATGTCAAAAGAAGAAGTGCCACATAGTACCAATAAAACTAATTTTAATAATACAAAGAAAAACACATTTAAAATGGAATGTTTAAGAATTCAGTACATCAAATCCAGCCAGTAACCAAAATGGTTGTATGTAAACTTCAGGTAGTGCAATGACATCACAACAGGCTCCACCCTACGTGTTTCGTCACACCTGACCTATTGTGGGGCATGGATGCCATACTGGGTCATTGCGGCTTGTATATGGATAATAGCAAATGAAGACTCGCATTGGATATTGTTGTATTTCCTCCATGGGAACAATAGCCAAGCCTTGCTTTGGAATACTTCCTCATCATTCATTGACCTAAACATTGTCCAAGAATCAAGAGATTTAAGAGAGGAAACATGGAATCACTTATTGACCACCAAAAATTGTGTTTTGGGGCTCATTGCCACTTCTTCAGACAAATGGTGTGGTGACAAAGTTGTCACCACACCATTTGTCTGAAGAAGAGGCAGTTAGCCATGAAACAGTGTTCAATAAATTATTCATTCTTGTATTCAACTCACTCTGTGACGACCCATCTCGTAATTCTAGCAGGGTCTTTTTTCCAACAACGCTTTGATACTGACCAATCCTAAGTTTCCCCTGAGCAAGATTCCCATGACGTAGCATTTGTGGTCTTCGTCCCTAACAACCCTAACAAAAGTGATAATGATTTTATTGTCTGATTTGGGGTGTATAAATTATAATTATTTTTGTGTACTCTTCAATGCTTGAGGCCTGAGCTGTTTCCAAACCTTTTGAGTTAACTTAAATGTTATTTACTCTGTTCTAATTCTGGGATTTATGGCTGTGGAAGTCTTTACAACTGCTGAATTTTCAAAAGAAATTCAATTTTAAAGTAGTTTTTAAGCCCAAATCTGGATCAACATCAAGTTTCATAACAATAAAGTTTTTACATGACATTTATGGCTGGATATATCCACCTGAAAAGTCATCAACAATTTTATTTCCTGAAGTTTTTGGATCATCTTCATCTTCAGAGCTTTTGTTCGTATTCCATATATAAGAGGGTTGAAGAGTGGAGGGGTAACAAGACCAATTACAGAGATCAGACTGTGTGCGGTGATTGGGAGAGTAATACCGTTTAGTCTATAGCGCATAAAAACAAACAAAACTCCCATTATAAAAACAGAGAAGCTTAGTAAATGGGTCATCACGGTGTGAATGGCCTTCTTGCGGGAATCTTTGGAGAATTTGAGACAAATAAAAAATATATTAACGTAGGAAAAAATGATAACTGATATTGTCAAAGACAGGTAAACACTCCAAACTACTTCTCCGTGAACTTTATTCATTGTCGAATCTGCGCAGGACAAAACCAACAGCGACATCTTATCACAGAAGATATTTTGGATATGTGTTCCACAAAAATGAAGCTGATCTGTAAGAAATACACCAATGGAGACAGCCATCACTGAGAACGCTAGGCTTCCAAAGATAAACTTTAGCACCGTGTCATTGGTCATCAAGGTGACATATCTCAAGGGGTGGCAGACAGCCAGGTACCGATCATACGCCATGATGGTAAACGTGCCTATTTCCAAATAGGCAAAAATGGTGATACAAGCGAATTGAATAAAACAGGCATTACGGGAGATGTACTTCGAAGAAGTGAACAAGTCTATCAGCAACTTTGGGAAGAAGGTGGAACTCCCGAATATCCCATTGAGGACCAAGTTACAGATAAGAATGTACATTGGTTCATGTAGACTTGGCTCGGTCACAACCACAAACACGACCATAATACTCAGACCCAAGATGAATAGATAGACAAGAAAAGAAAAAGTGCAGTAGACGTATCGCAGCCCTTCCATCTCAGAAAGTCCCAGAAGAATGAAGCTGGTGGAGACATTTTCCATTTGAGTTTTTGTGTTTAGATCATAGATCTTGTACAGGTGCCCAACCAGAACCTGTTTATTGAGATTAAAGGTAACTGTTATATAAGGAAAAAGCCCAGTAAGTATTTTAGAGTAGGAATTCCATGAAATATATTTTCAAACACTACAAAAAATGTGTAAGCCAATGCACCAATTTTGTCCAGGGCACTAAAAATAACATATGGCTACAGATGAACACAATTACTAATATATCTAAGGCAGCCTTTCTCAACCAGTGTTGTGGAGCCCTAGGGTTATTCCAGAGGTTGCAAGGGGTTCCTTGAGCAATAGTAATTTCTGCTTCTCAGTTACGTAACCATTGATACCAATTATCTTTTTAGCTATCTGTAAGGGGAACATTCTTTCCACTGACCACCAATGCAAGGAGCACACTAATCACCAATGTAAGGAGCATTCTTCTCACTGACCACCAATGCAAGGAGCACACTGATCACCAATGTAAGGAGCATTCTTCCCACTGATCACCAATGTAAGGAGCATTCTTCCCACTGATCACCAATGTAAGGAGCATTCTTCCCACTGACCACCAATGTAAGGAACATTCTTCCCACTGATCACCAATGTAAGGTGCATTCTTCCCACTGATCACCAATGTAAGGAGCATTCTTCCCACTGACCACCAATGTAAGGAGCATTCTTTTTACTGGCCACCAATGTAAGGAGCATTCTTCCCACTGACCACCAATGTAAGGAGCATTCTTCCCACTGACCACCAATGTAAGGAGCATTCTTCCCACTGACCACCAATGTAAGGAGCATTCTTCCCACTGACCACCAATGTAAGGATTATTCATCACTGACCACCAATGCATTCTACCCATTGACGACCAATGTAAGGAGCATTCTACCCATTGACCACCAATGTAAGGAGCATTCTTCCCACTGACCACCAATGTAAGGAGCATTCTTCCCACTGACCACCAATGTAAGGATTATTCATCACTGACCACCAATGCATTCTACCCATTGACGACCAATGTAAGGAGCATTCTACCCATTGACCACCAATGTAAGGAGCATTCTTCCCACTGACCACCAATGTAAGGAGCATTCTACTCATTGACCACCAATGTAAGGAGCATTCTACTCACTGACCACCAATGTAAGGAGCATTCTACCCATTGACCACCAATATAAGGAGCATTCTTCCCACTGACCACCAATGTAAGGAGCATTCATCCTACTGACCACCAATGTAAGGAGCATTCTACCCATTGACCACCAATGTAAGGAGCATTCTTCCCACTGACCACCAATGTAAGGAGCATTCTTCCCACTGACCACCAATGTAAGGAGCATTCTACCCATTGATCACTAATGTAAGGAACATTCTTCCCACTGATCACCAATGTAAGGAGCATTCTTCCCACTGACCACTAATGTAAGGAGTATTCTTCCCACTGACCACCAATGTAAGGAGCATTCTTCCCACTGACCACCAATGTAAGGAAATTCTACCCATTAACCACTAATGTAAGGAGCATTCTTCCCACTGACCACCAATGTAAGGAGCATTCTTCTCACTCACCACCAATGCAAGGAGCATTCTTTCCATTGACCACCAATGTAAGGAGCATTCTTCCCACTGACCACCAATGTAAGGAGCATTTTTCCTACTGACCACCAATGTAAGGGCATTCTTCCCACTGACCACCAATGTAAGGAACATTCTACCCATTGACCACTAATGTAGGAAGCATTCTTCCCACTGACCACCAATGTAAGGAGCATTCTTCCCACTGACCACCAATGTAAGGAGCATTCTTCCCACTGACCACCAATGTAAGGAGCATTCTTCTCACTGACCACCAATGCAAGGAGCATTCTTTCCATTGACCACCAATGTAAGGAGTATTCTTCCCACTGACCACCAATGTAAGGGAATTCTTCCCACTGACCACCAATGTAAGGGTATTCTTCCCACTGACCAGCAATGTAAGGAGCATTCTACCCATTGACCACTAATGTAAGGAACATTCTTCCCACTGACCACCAATGTAAGGAGCATTCTACCCATTGACCACCAATGTAAGGAGCATTCTTCCCACTGACCACCAATGTAAGGAGCATTCTTCCCACTGACCACCAATGTAAGGAGCATTCTTCCCATGGACCACCAATGAAAGAAACCTTATTCCTATTGCCCACCAGATGAATGTACTATGTTGCTTTAGATACAGTCATTTTTGGCAGGGGGTTCCTTGAGATATACAAATCTCTGTTAAAAAGGTCAAGAAAAGCTGATCTAAAGCCAAACCATTTCGTTTTTTTTGTTATGGGAGGAGTAGCAAATGCCGAAAGAGAACTCTATAATCAATAGGCCTTTTTAAGAAAGCAGAAAACAGTATACTGGAAGATAAGTGAAAGGGGCCTGGAGCACTATCTGCTGGCTGGAAATGAGAATACAAAAATAGCATGTATAATTTTTTTATATTTAACAAATGAAAAAAATATGTTCAAAAAATCTATTTTTTAGCCCTGACCATGGTAAATTAAAAAATATTTTTAAATGTTACATTTTGAAATCATTTTAAGTACATTTTTAAAGTCCGGACTCCCCCAGCACTAGTTTCTTACTGTCACAAGAGGCCCTCAGCTGTCTAAACGTTCGTAGCTGCCATCTTTAGAGTGTGTCACCCTGAAGAAGTATATGTGGCGAAACGCGTCAAATGTCACATTATACCTATGTACATTTGTATGATTGTTTTGTACTGTTGCTTTTAATCTAGATGGCATCTTTTAACAAGATACAATGAAACTGATGTTTTCATGACGTGAGGGGTTTTTTTTAGTTTATATTATTTGGTTGCTCACTTGCTTGGCACATTTAAAGTCCCTTCCCTCGGTGGAGGAATTGTCTTGTATCCTGTTGAATCCCCGCCTTCCTTCATTAGGGAAATCTACATCGTATGGAATTTGAACTAATGAGATGGTGCCACAGTGAGACTCCTATTTGCTTTGTTTGAGTTTGCCGGGTCCATCTTTTCCTTTATTCATTGAACTGAATGACAACCAGCGCAAGTTTTTTGCAGAAAACTGCACGCGTTCACTTCCAGAAATAAGGACAAACCTATAATGCAATGCATAATCTTTCTCTCAACCCCAGATGATGTCCATGAGGATGAAACATGTCGGGTGACTGCTGACCCTATGCTACTGCGCTGTATTCTATTTGATACTGAGACGAGCTTGATGTTTTTAGATTGGATGTAAGTGCAATACTTTCTTTTTAACCACTTCAGCCCCGGAAGGATTTCCAGCTTTAGGACCGGAGCCCTTTTTGCGATTCGGCACTGCGTCGCTTTAACTGACAATTGCGCGGTCGTGCGACGTTGTACCCAAACGAAATTTGCGTCCTTTTTTTCCCACAAACAGAGCTTTCTTTTGGTGGTATTTGATCACCGCTGCGTCATTTCTGATCGCCGCTATAAACAAAAGAAGAGCGACAATTTTGCAAAAAAACCCAAATTTCTTACTTTTTCCTAAAATACAAATCAAAAAAAAAAAATATAAAAAAACATTTTTTTTCACCGTTTTTGGCCGATTTATATTCTTCCTCATATTTGCGATAAAAAAAATTGCAATCGGCGTTTATTGATTGGTTTGCGCAAAAGTGGTCGCGTTTACGGATGATGAGAATTCATTTTTGGGGTTTTTAATTTTTTTTTATTTTTTACTAAAAATGTAGCGGCGGTAAAAATCATTTTTTATTTTTTTTTAATTTTTGGGGTTTTTACTTAAGAGTAGTAGGCATTTGCGCTGGTGAAAACGCGTTTGGTTAGTTATTTGCGGCTAACGTTAAAAAAAATAGCGTTTATACTCCTTCTTATATTTAGCCGGTTTTTGCCACTTTTTTTTACAAAAAAATATAAAAAAAAAAAACTAAACATAAAATCCTTTTTCATTCTTTAAACCCAAAAAAACGTTTTAACAGCGAGAAGAAAACAAATATCGCCGCTAGTCTTTACTGCGTCGCCACTAGTTTATGGTGGTTTTCTTTCGAGACAAACACCCTTTTTTTCCTGCGTTTAAAGCAAACCCATGTTGCAGCGTGCTGGCGCGTTAACAGTCAATTTCGCTGCGTCACGGCTTAGCGTTTTTCCCGAGGCCAGGATTTCGACCTTTAGGAAGGCCCCGACTTCACCAATTTTTCTTTCATAACGTGAATGTAGGTTAGATTTTTGTAGTTCGAGCAGAGTCATAGTTTATCTTATG
>BLSH010266931.1:123031-139968 GCA_018402905.1 Glandirana rugosa | reverse complement strand
AACCCGTCGAAATCATCGTCGTGAAGTGTGACTCTATAACCCTGTTTCGTGTCCTGATTTTGAAGTTACCTGTTCCCTTAAATTTGGTCCCATCAACCGTTCATACTCCGTCGACGAAACCCGGGGTGTTGTAACTGTCCCGGGTCCCGTCGACGGGGAAAACGGGACGGAATTTCTGCCGGGACTACCTTTGTGTATAAGAACCATTTTACAAGGAGTCTTTTGTGTTTTTGCCACCAGAGGTGATAAGAAAGAGAGACCCACGAGAGTGCGCTCTAGGTTTTTTCTCATCTCTTTTATCCAAATAATTGGTGAACGGCTGGCGGTTAGCCATTAACTGCCGCCGCCGCACCCGCTCCCTGGCCCCCCCTGGACACAGTGAGCGTGCGGGCGCGCCTCCAGCGGCGCGCGCGCGCTCACTATACACGTTCCCGCAGCCGCCGTCGTATGACGACTATTTGCGGGAACGAGCCACTTTGCCGCCGTCAATTACCGATTGGCGGTCGGCAAGTGGTTAATAAACCTATTTTCTCTACTCTTTTTTGGATCTCGCGTGAGAGCACCCAGAGAGAAAGAATAGTGGAGACCACCGTTTTTGTGTTTTCTGAGGAACATTTTACCAAGAATATGTGTTTCCATCAGGGCCGTCTTTAAGGCAGGGCAAAAGGGGCAGCTGCCCTGGGCCCTGTCAATGTTGTGGGGCCCAAAGCAGCTGCCTCATACTTGCCAACTACCCTGGTTTAAATTCCCTTGTCCATTGAAGTTTTAGTCCTGTGCTTTGTCCCAATATCTCAGTGTGAAGTGCTGCTACTAAAGCTGCCCAACTCTGCCCTATTGTTGTGTACAGATGACTCACCTGCAGACCCTATGTTTACATGTAAATAACCAGCATTGATATGTAAATAGTGGCGGCCAGCTGCATTAATATGTAAATAAAGGCGGCATTCATATGTAAATAAAGGCGGCATTCATATGTATATCATGCCCCCTTGAGGTCATATTCACCATCACCTATACTGAATGCTGCCCACTGGGGAGACAAAGGAATGCTTGAAAGTAGGGTTGCCACCTGTCCGGGATTCACCCGGACAGTTCGGGTTTGGAATCATGCGTTCGGGTTTCAGACTGCCTGAAACCCGGACACATTAATCAGACTGGACTATGGCTTCTCAGCAGGGTTGCTAGCTTCAGTTGTCTAAGCTTCCGCCCCCACCAATCTGTGTATGCCCACATTCCAATCCCCGGCACTGGGCCTCAGAAAAGGAAAGTGAGGGCGAGAAATTTGAAGCCCAGCAGCCTTGGATACATCTGGTTGAGAGGTACTGAATGCCAAGGGGTGAGTGAGCATAGCATCCATTCCTGTCTGTGACTGAAATCATCCTCCTTTTCTCTCCTGCCTGTAAGTGAGTACACCAAGGTAAATTGGGGTTCTCAGAGCAACCCTTCACACCAGAGGCCACAGTGACCCCCCTTGTCATCAGAGTCCTTTCGTGCATCAGATTTCTCAGTGTCCCCCCTTAAATCAGGATTCTCAGGGCATCCCTTATGTTAGAGTCCCCAGAGTTCTCCCTTACATCAGAGTCTGCAGAGTCCCCCCTTACAGTGTAACGGAACTCTGCAAGTTCAGATGTAAAAGGGGAACTCTTTGTTATTAACTGCATATGATTAGAAATGTTATTTAATAGCAAAATACTATATATGTATAGTTTATGCTATAAAAAAAATTGCTGTGCACCGCTAAAGTGTTCGGGTTTGACTTGAAGAAAAGGTGGCAACCCTACTTGAAAGTCCACAGCACATGTCAGCAGATGTGTGAGGAAGTCATTAATAATTGATGGCACTGCTGTATATCTGCTAAAGGGCAGCATGTTTCTGTGTCAGGAAAGCAACTTTGTGCTCCCCAGTCCATGGTGTGCAGGCAGTGAGGAGATGATGTGCTGTAACCTCTAGCAACCAATCCGTGGGCAGTAATGATGTGCAGTAACCTCTAGCAACCAGTCAGTGAACAGTAATGATGTGCTGTAACCTCTAGCAACCAGTCAGTGAGTAGTAATGATGTGCAGTAACCTCTAGCAACCAATCAGTGGACAGCATTGATGTACAGTAATCTCTAGCAACCAAACAAGCAGAAAGCATGTGCTGTGACCTCTAGCAACCAATCTGTGGGCAGTAATGATGTGCAGTAACCTCTAGCAACCAATCAGTGAACAGTAATGATGTGCTGTAACCTCTAGCAACCAGTCAGTAAGCGGTAATGATATGCTGTAACCTCTGGCAACCAATCGCAATCACTGCCTGATCTGATTCAGTAAACTGATTTTGAGTCTAGCTGCTATTTATTGTATGTCTCAGGGCAGGTGGAAAGCGAAATTGCATTGGGGGGGGGGGGCAAGAAAAAGTTTGCCCAGGGTCCAATCAATATTAAAGATGGCCCTGGTTTACATTCTGTGGTACAAACATAAGATCATAGCTGTGCCCAGCTCTTCCTGGAGAGGTCCCTATGGTTGATCCATCCAAGGCGTATTTTTGTCGGCTGTCTGGTAAGCCTTCATTTCTTCTGGTGGTGGTGCTCTATATCTTTCTCGGAGACTCGCAGAAGCTATAAACCTATATATAAGGATTCCGCATATCATCCTAAGGATTAACATGCACTTCTATTATTAAACCTTCTGTGGGCCAAACTGGCAACATATATTTTTTTTTCACATTATCTTTTATATATATATATTTTTTTTGAAATTACCGTTTTTTGCCCTTTTTTAGTTTTGCTTTACACACAATAGTTATTGCTTATATGTACCCCAGTATAAAGGGATACTTAACTGTAAGGCTCATTCCTTCTCTCTGGAAGTACATTTATATAATATACAATTTATAGATTTCTTCATATCTATATATTCATTCATTTTTTATATATATTTCTATTTCTTGTTTTGAAGACACATTTGTGTTTTATATACACTAAGGTTGAAGTACACTAGAGGTATGGTATTTCAATTTAGGTTAAAACAAGCGCTACACTTTAACCCTCAATGCATAATCTTTGTCCCTGCTCAATCAATGCCAATTTAACCACTTGCCAACTGCCCGCCGCAGCGTGACGGCAGCAAAGTGGTTCGTCATCACAAACCGCCCTCACCTGACAGTGGCTGCGATAACTAGCATTGTGAGCGCGCGCTCACTGTGTTCCGGGGGGGGGCCAGGGAGCGGGTAGGGCGGACACGATCTCCACCTGATCCCCCCCGCAGTGAAAGAACGGAGGTCCGTGTATGTAAACAAGTATCTCCGCTCTGTTAGAGGGGGAAGGGCTGTGATCGCAGGCTCCCTGTATATGGGAGCCGTGATCACTCCCCTCCCCCTGCCAGCCCAGCCCCCATACAGTTAGAAAACACTGAGGGAACACAGTTAACCCATAGAGTGCCCCCTCCATGTTAACCCCTTCACTGCCAATGGCATTTACACAGTAATCAGTGCATTTTTATAGCACTGATCGCTGTATGAATGCCAATGGTCCCAAAAAAGCGTCAAAATGGTCTGACATGTCCGCTGTAATATCGCAGTACTGCTAAAAATCGCAGATCGCCGACATTACTAGTAAAAAAAAATAAAAAATAAAAACGCCATAGATGAATTCTCATCATCCGTAAACACGGCAACTTTTGCGCAAACCAATCAATAAATGCCGATTGCGATTTTTTAAACAAAAAATATGAGGAAGAATATAAATCGGCCAAAACCGATGAAAAAAAAATGTTTTTTTTTATATTTTTTCTTTGGATTTGTATTTTAGCAAAAAGTAAGAAAAACTGTTTTTTTTTTGCAAAATTGTCGCTCTTTTTTTATTTATAGCGGCGACACAGAGGGGATCAAATTCCACCAAAAGAAAGCTCTATTTGTGGGTAAAAAAGGACGTAAATTTTGTTTGGGTGCAACGTCGCACGACCGCGCAATTGTCAGTTAAAGCAACGCAGCGCCGAATCGCAAAAAGTGCTCTGGTCCTAACGTGGGAAATCCTTTCGGGGCTGAAATGGTTAAAGAAATGGATAACTCAGTCCCCTTTCTATAAAAGGGCAGGCTCACAGCAACTGTTGGAACCGTTAAGCTAAGTTTAGACTTTGCTCTCTGAAGAGCAATCCACATTCAGATCATTCTTCAGAGAACAATTGATAGGTGGTGAGAAGACATTATATAACCTCCTAGTTGCAGCATGGCCCCATTCACTTGAATGGGTCACGTTCGGTGGAGGGGATATAATTTCTTCTTTTGCCCGCGATTTAAAGGCCTGAACCTGTGACATGTGTACATCCCCGGACACTGCCTTTCCAGCTAAAGGCGGAGTGGTTTAGGGGCAGTGAAAACATGGCTCAACCATGTGGTTTTACCACCCATTAACCATCAGTATAAACAAGCCCTTTGGGAAATCAACTTTTTTTTTTTTTTTTTTAGTATATTCTTTAAAACTGTGGCATAGGCATGGTACATGTGCCCCATGGCAGTGTCCACTCTCCCATTCCTTTTGTTTAACAATAGCTTTGTTAGAGATCATAAAAAATGTACTACCCCCTAAGGTTTGACTTAAAGGTTGTGAACTTTGAGCAAGATCTGAAAAACTATTCCCGAACCCTATTGTTCAATCATTCCTACTGTTGTATATCTGGAAATAGCAATGAAGAATGTTTTAAAGGAAAACTTTGGGGTCCTTAAAAAAATAAACATACAGTACATACTCCATGCTGCAGCTGTCCCCTGCTGGCACTAAGCCCAAGAACTAAGTGATCACATGACTGCTGATCGCTCAGTTCTCAGTCAGCTCTGAGCAGAGAGTGGTGACTGTCAGTCATTGCGCTCCGCTCTGCCCCCCCCCCCCCAGCATTCACTGGAGCGCTGGGCTGCGAAAGGGGGTAGAAGCGGGGTGGCACCGGCTCTCAGGGGGCTAAGCCAGCTGACAATATGGTCAGGATTCCACCATAGCCTGGAGTGGCTCTGTGATGTCAGCCCAGTAAGCATGGGTGGCAGAACAGAGAGTTGCTGACTAATGGACCCCAGCTCTGCTCTGGGAGCCCTGAGAACTGAGCGATCAGCAGTGTTTGAGCCAGCGGGGGGACAGATGCAGCATCTACCTAGGTAAATATGATTCTGAAAAAAAAACCCAATTCCCATACTTCTCATTTAATCGCTTGCCAACTGTATACTGCACATATACAGTGGCAAGGCGGCTGCCCTGTGCAGAATCCCGTACCTGTACGTGATTCTGCCCTTTCAAGTCTGAGGCACGCACCCGCGCCACCGGCGACCCGCTCCCTCTGTGATTGCACACAGTGGGAGCCAATCAGCGGGTCTGGTGAACTCGATGTCTGCTGCAAGCTGTCGATCGTTTCCAAGAGAGGCAGACCGGCCGATGTAAACAAAGCATATCGCCATTTTGTTAGTAGGGAAGGTAGAGATCCTGTGTTTCCGCTAAGCAGGAACATGGATCTGTGCCTTACCACAGTAAAAACACATCCCCCACAGTAAGCAAGCACTCCCTAGAAACACATTTAACCCTTTGCTCCCCCCTGATGTTAAACCCCTCCCAGACAGTGACAGTGCATATTTTTAGCACCGATCACTGTATTAGTTTCACTGGTCCCCAAAAAAGTGTCACTTAGTGTCCAATTTGTCCGCCGCAATGTCGCAGTCCTGCTATAAGTTGCTGATCTCTGCCATTACTAGTAAAAAAAAAAAATAAAATAAACAAAAATATATACCATAGTTGATAGACGATATAACTTTTGTGCAAACCAATCAATATACGCTTATTGGGATTTTGTTTTTACTACAAATGTAAGAAGCATTCTTCCCACTGTGTACAAATTTATATTCACTCACGCCAAACAGCGTGTGCTAATTATAAAGTGCTAGAAGCTGCTGGTGCAATTCACCCTTCACGTTAAAATAAATTTATAAAATAAAGGAAAACCAGCGCTACATTATCTAGAACTCCTAAAAACTGAGAAACAACGTGCAAACAATGTGCATATTAACCACTTCAGCCCCGGAAGGATTTCCAGCTTTAGGACCGGAGCACTTTTTGCGATTCGGCGCTGCGTCGCTTTAACTGACAATTGCGCGGTCGTGCGACGTTGCACCCAAACGAAATTTGCGTCCTTTTTTTCCCACAAACAGAGCTTTCTTTTGGTGGTATTTGATCACCTCTGCGTCATTTCTGATCGCCGCTATAAATAAAAGAAGAGCGACAATTTTGCAAAAAAACCCAAATTTCTTACTTTTTGCTAAAATACAAATCCAAAAAAAAAATATAAAAAAACATTTTTTTTCACCGTTTTTGGCCGATTTATATTCTTCCTCATATTTGCGATAAAAAAAATCGCAATCGGCGTTTATTGATTGGTTTGCGCAAAAGTGGTCGCATTTACGGATGATGATAATTCATTTTTTTTTTTTCACTAAAAATGGCGGCGATCTGCGATTTTTAGCGGTACTGTGATATTGGGGCGGACATGTCGGAATGTTTTGACACTTTTTTGGGACCATTGGCATTTATGCAGCGATCAGTGCTATAAAAATGCACTGATTACTGTGTAAATGCCATTGGCAGTGAAGGGGTTAACCTGCAGGGGGCGCTCTAAGGGTTAACTGTGTTCCCTGGGCGTGTTCTAACTGTAGGGGGACTTGCCTAGCTGGGGAAAGGAAGTGGTCACAGCCTTCACTTACAGGAAGGCTGTGATCACAGCCCTTCCCCCTCACACAGAGCGGAGGTCCGTGTTTACATACACGGACCTCCGCTCATTCGCTCCGGGGGGGCATCGCGGGTGGCCGGCGGCAATCGAAGCCGCCGGACCCGCTCCCTGGACCCCCCCGGACACAGTGGCTCTGTATCGCTCTGTATCGCGGCCGCCGTCGTATGACGGCGATTCGCGTTACAGAGCCACATTGTCGCCGTCAATTGCCGATCAGCCGTCGGCAAGCGGTTAAGCAAAGTGACTTAGTGCAATAGTGGTCAAGTACTGTGTTAAAAAAAATAAGTGCACTGTGATATCAAAAAACAACTCTTAAAAAATATATATATATATCATTAGAAAAATATATCACTTGAAAAAATATGTGTCCATAAAGAATAGTCGCCCCAACAAAGTTAATTAATACATATAAAGTCTTTGTGCAGTGACGAATTCCAAAATTCACCCGAAGTACCAGTGAGCTGAAAAAAGCAGAATGCACCCCGTGACAAACTAAGGTAAGTGTCCGCACTTACCAGATGCTGTTGACCCCTCTTTGCCTTATAGCAAGGGGGGCCTACCAAGGCTTTGTGGGTATTTCAACCCTGTAGGTTCCACTCTGACCTGGTCCCTTGTGGATGGCCCTCTTAATCCTCCAGCGTCTCCGATGCAGAGGTGCACACCAGCGGTATTTAACAAGCCAAAGAGAAAAGAGGAAAACTCCTCATGGTGTAATATCCAAAATCTTTTATTGTAGAACCCTCCATGGGGTATACATAACAAACAAATGGTTACAATCGTTCCCACATGGTCAAAAACAAAACAGAACTGCACAGACAGCTAATGTGGAAACAGCGAAGGGGCCTGTGGTATATTCTTCCTCATATTTGTGATAAAAAAAATCGCAATCAGCGTTTATTGATTGGTTTGCGCAAAAATGGCCATGTTTACGTATGATGAGAATTCATTTCTGGGGTTTTTTTTCTTACTAGTAATGGCGGCGATCTGCGATTTTTAGCGGTACTGCGATATTGCGGCGGACATGTCGGACAATTTTGACACTTTTTTGGGACCAATGACATTTATTCAGCGATCAGAAATTTAAATGTCCACTGATTACTGTATAAATGTCATTGGCAGTGAAGGGGTTAACCTGCAGGGGGAGATCTAGGGGTTAACTGTGTTCCCTGGGTGTTCTTACTGTGGGGGGGGTTGGGCTACCATGGGCATGAGAGATCTAACTGATCCCAGTGACAGGGATCAGTAGATCACCCATGCCCGCACTGTCAGAATGGGGAACCGGCGTGTTTACATCGGCGGTTCCCCGTTCTTTGCCTGTGGCCGCTCAACGCGGCTCGCCGGTGGACATCAGGTCCGCCCGAGCTGCGGGCACACTCCTCAGGAGTGCAGCGGGTGCGCGCCCCCTAGCGGGCGTTCGCAGATCGCCGCCTTTTTACAGCGATTCACGCTGAGTGTCCACACTGCCGCCGTAAATATGCGGTAGGCAGTGTGGAACTGGTTAAACCCTGTCTGCCATATGCTTAGTGCCTTGGTGTTAGTCTCCATGTGCCTCTGTATCCTGAACCCTGAATCCTGTATCCTGAATCTGCTCCTGGACCCCTGTCTGCAGCCTGATCCTTTCCCACCGGCTCTCCCCATCATCTGTTCCCTGTCTCTGCCTTGTCTTGCTCCCTGCTCCCTCTGATTGATCTCCCGTGTATGACCCTGGCCTGGCAACGTTTACGGTTTGGACATTTCCCTATCTACTTGTTTAGGCAATTATTCCTTGTATGTCACTGTTTTTGTTATTTGGCTGTTTACACTGTTTGGTATATTGGAGGTGCGTTTAGATCACTATTCACTTTTTTAATAAATTATATTATTTACTCTACTTTGTGTCTGGCATTCTCTGTTGCAGTTCACACATCTCTGGTCACACCAGTTGCTGGCAGGGATCTCACCCTGCGTTCCACCCGTGCGTTAGAGAGCGTAGCGTGCGCGTCAGCTTGACAAAGTGACGTCGTCATTCTTCCCACTGATCCCCCCCATTAATGTATCATCATGAGCTGTAGATAGTCATTTTTAGCAGGGTTCCCCAAGATTGGAAAGTTATTTCAAGGGTTCCTCTGTGTTGAAAAGGTTGAGAAAGGCTGATGTAACCCACAAATTCCCTTTACTTTCAATGACTATTCTCTGCTATTAGATCAGCAATTCAGCTGGTTTCCACCACCAAGGTGCCACTGATGGCTGGTGCATTTTTCTCTTGCTGGAAGAACTTTATTCAAGAGGGTTCTCACCCTTGAAATGTGCTGGCTTCTTGATTTGCTACCACCAATAAAACTTAGATGACGCTTTCATTTTGGGGGGGGACCTGGGGGAAGCCTTTCCTGTAAGGGTTTGAGCTTACACATTCTGTGTTAATTTAGCTGGAGTGTTAGGGGTCAGAGGTCGCCTACATGATGTTGGTTTCCTGCAATACCATTACTTTGTGTGGTAACAGCAACAAGGTTGGAAGCAGCCGCACTCAAACGATCCAATTTCCAAAAACGATTTTATTGCATCAAAGGGTGATATAGACAACGAACGAAAGGTCCAGCTGACGCGTTTCACACCCTACAGTAGGTGCTTACACATTACTTTGTGTGATTTATCCTCAGCCAAAATGTTTTATTTTATTTTTGAAAAGAGAAGGGGAGGATTAAACACCTGTCAGTTTTTTTTTTGCAGTTGCCTGTCTATGATGTGGAAATCCAAGCTCATAATATTTCCTCTCCCGTGTGTCTCTTTCCCTGACTTCTCCGTCAAGTTCAGTGGCACAGCCATCAACCCGTCCCTCCATGCCAGGGTGCTAGGTGTAACCCTGGACTCTGAATTCTCCTTATAGCCCCACATCCAATCATTGTCCAAAGCTTGCAGCTTCAACCTCCGCAACATCTCCAATATATGCCCCTTTCTAACCAATGACACCACAAACAGGGGTGGCCTGTTAAGGGCACACGGGCGCCGCCCCCTCTGTCCTCGCCACCTCCCTATATGTTATGGATAGATTCATGCATGGCAGGAATCTATCCATGGCCACCCGCGACCACCCCCTATCCATGCGGCCAGCCCCTTTCAGGACGCCGACCGCATGAATTACCGCGGTGGGGGGTTTCTTTGAAGCATCTCATTAGAGCCATAGGCTCCAATAGGCTTCAACATAGAGTGGCTTGTGGCGCAGAGCGTGGTGCTATGAGCCCACTCACATGTGTTAGAAAGGCAAATGAATATTTGCCTTTCTAACACTGAACTATCTCTCCTTCAATCAGGAGGCGTGGGTATGTTACCGGTTTCCCGATTGGCAGAGAAGACAAGCGATCCTATTGGACGCCTTTCTCAGAGGAGGAGGGGGTTGCACAGCCGAAGCCAAGCCACTACCCGCTCACCAGACACCGCTGCCTGCCTGCTGCCCGCTCCTAGATGGGGTAAGTGCGGGACTTTGATGTCCTGACTGCCCGGGGGGGAAGGGTACTATCAGTGCCTTGAGCCCCGCGGCGCGGGGGAGTTAGATGGATGCTATACACTCCTCTGGTGATACTATATACCCCTCTGGTAATACTATATACCCCTCTGGTGATGCTATATACTCCTCCTGTAATACTATATACTCCTCTGGTGATACTATATACTCCTCTGGTGATACTATATACTCCTCTGGTGATACTATATACGCCTCTGGTGATGCTGTATATACCCTTCTGGTTATGCTGTATATACTCCTCTGGTGATGCTATATACTCTTCTGGTGATGCTATATAATCCTCTGGTGATGCTGTATATACTCCTCTGGTGATGCTATTTACTCCTCTGGTGATGCTATATACTCCTCTGGTGATACTATATACCCCTCTGGTGATGCTATATACTCCTCTGGTGATACTATATACCCCTCTGGTGATACTATATACCCCTCTGGTGATACTATATACCCCTCTGGTGATGTTATATACCCCTCTGGTGATGTTATATACTCCTCTGGTGATGCTATATACTCCTCTGATGATACTATATACCCCTCTGGTGAATCTGTATATACCCCTGTCTGGTGATGCTGTATATACTCCTGTGTGGCGCTGCTGTATATCCTATCTAGTGATGCTGGGCTGTATACTCCTGACACAATGGGTGGAATATATAAGGGGTGGGGCTTATTATAAGTGGGAGGGGTCAAAAAGGAAGGGTGGGGGGTGGGGTTTGCCCCCCCATCCTAAAATTTCACCAGCCTCCACTGACCACAAATCTCCTGGTTCTCTCCCTGGTCATCTCTCACCTCAACTACTTCCACTCCCTCCTTATTGGCTTACCTTTACATAGGCTATCCCCCTTCATTCCATCATGAATGCTGCTGCCAGGCTCATCCACCTTACCAACCATTCAGTATCTTCTACCCCTCTCTGCCAATCCTTCCAAAGCCCCCAGCTACATCATCAACCTAGTCTCAAAATGCCATCCAAATTGTTCTCTTCGTTCCTCCCAAGACCTCCTGCTCTCAAGCTCCCTTGTTACCTGCACCCATGCTCACCTCCATGACAGTTCCTGACCCTCTCTCATCCTATTGAACTCCCTACCCCAATCTGTCTATGTCCTACTCTAGTCACTTTTAGGTGATCCCTAAAAACCCTTCTCTTCAGGGGAGCCTACTCCACCTCCACCTAACAACTGTATTTCCACTATCTCCATCAGCTCATCCCCCGCAGTTATTACCAGGGCCGTCTTTAATATTGATTGGACCCTGTGCAAATCTTTTTTTGCCCCCCCCCCCCATGCAATTTCACTCTCCACCTGCTCTGAGACATACAATAAATAGCAACTAGACTAAAAATTGTTTTACTGAATCAGATCAGCAGTGATTTTGATTGGTTGCCAGAGGTTACAGTATATCATTACCAGTTACTGACTGGTTGCCAGAGGTTACAGCACACATTACGGCTCACTGATTAGTTGCTAGAGGTTACAGCACATGCTTTCTGCTTGTTTGGTTGCTAGAGATTACTGTACATCAGTACTGCTCACTGATTATTAATGACACCCTCACACATCTGCTGACATGTGCCTTGGAATTTCAAGCATGCCTTTGTCTCTCCAATAGGCAGCATCCAGTATAGGTGATGGTGAATATGACCTCGGGGGGGGGGGGGGGGCATGATATACATATGAATGCCACCTTTGTTTACATATCAGCGCAGCTGGCCGTCACTATTTACACATGAATGCTGCCGCTATTTAAATATCAATGCCGGTTGTTTACATGTAAACATAGGGTCTGCAGGTGAGTCATTTGTACACAATAGGGCAGAGTTGGGCAGCTTTAGTAGCAGCACTTGGATATCGGGACACAGCACAGGTCTAAAACTTCAAGGGACAAGGGAATTTAAACCAGGATAGTTGGTAAGTATGAGGCAGCTGCTTTGGGCCCCACAACAATGACAGGGCCCTTTTGGCCTGCCTTAAAGACTGCCCTGGTTATTACCCTTTTAAGGCGGTTTAACCTTAAGATGCGCAGGGGTTTCTTTACGGCAAGAGCAGTGAGAATGTGGAATTCTCTTCCAAAAACAGTGGTTTCTGCTGGTAGTATAGATAATTTCAAAAAATTATTAGATGCACACCTAAGGGACCACAACATTGGGGGATATACAATGTAAATAAAACTGACATAAAAAACACACACATGGGTTGGACTTGATGGACGTGTGTCTTTTTCCAACCTCACTGACTATGTAACTATGTAACTATGTATCACTTGACCCTCCCTTTTAGATTGTAAGCTCTAATGAGCAGGGCCCTCTGATTCCTCCTGCATTGAATTGTATTCAATTCAATTGTAACTGTACTGTCTGCATAGGTGTGCCCAGTCTATTGCATTAGAGTGTGCACCCCACAACTCAAACACACACGCCTTTCTCTGCAGCTACCGCTGCACTGGCAGTGAATGAATGGGAAGTGCCCTGTGCTGAGTGGCTTCCTGTTCATTCACAAATTGAAGCATAGTAAACACAGTGAGTGAGTGTGTTCACTGTGTTCATTTATAAAAGGAAGGGTTCAGTAAATGACATATTGATTAGCCCCTTCCCCCACTCTCCATCCGGAAACACCCCCAGCAGCAGTCGGGGGGAGAGGAGAGGAGAGCAGGGAAGCCAGCAGCAATGCAGTGAGGGGCACAATACAGGGCGGAAGCCCGGACAGTAGGGGGAATCGGCACTGCTCTGGATTAGGCACATCTGGCACACCCCCTGCGCATGTCTATGACTGTCTGTCCTTATGTTGTAAAGCGCTGTGCAAACTGTTGGCACTATATAAATCCTGTATAATAATAATTTTCTCTCACTTCCAGTCTTGGTGTCTACCATCATTTGGACTGGAAGTTTGGGGATCCTCTCCATCAGGGACAAACGAGGTGACGAGTCGGTGGTGATTGTCATGCTTTCTACCTCATCCAATCTGAGAATGGAAAAATTAAAAAAATCTAAAATTTCTTCTAAAATACGGACAAATCAGGAAAGTGTACATAATCTATCCTTTGTGTTATCTTTCTATATCCCTGATGAAGTGGAACCCTATAAATACTGAGAATACTGAGAACACATTGGATTTTTGTTGAACGTAACGCAACGCTAGCATCCGGATATTACAAACTGTGTCTGACTCTTTCCTTACCAAAACACGCAATAAAAGAGATGTCATCTCTTCCTCACTTCCTTCAAATCTAAAAAAAAAAAAAGAAGCTTTGTCTTCAACCATTTAGAGACCGTCCACCGCATATACACTGCATATATACTGCGGTAGGCCGGCTCTATTGCACGAAACAACGTACCTGTACGTTGTTTCGTGCACTAGATACTGTGGGCGCGTGCGCCCGCTGCAGGGAGGGGGAGCCAATCCACGGGTCCGGTGGACCCGATGTCCACCGGCCACCTGTGATCGCTCCAGAGAGAGGCAGAACGAGGATCTGCCTATGTAAACAAGGCAGATCCCCGTTCTCAAAGGGAAGCACAGAGAGATCTTCTGTTCATAGTAATCAGGAACATGGATATCTGTGTATCTTCCTGTCAGTCCATCCCCCACACAGTTAGAAAACACTAGCCCCTTTTGATCGCCCCTGATGTTAACCCCTTCCCTGCCAGCAGAGGCGGCTCTAGGCTTTGTGAGGCCTTAGGCAAAACCTAGACATGAGGCCCTACTCACACCAATAATGGGAAAAATAATTCAAACGATAAAAAAATTAACTTTATAAATTGCATATATTAAGAGCTTTAAAGTGCTGGTGTCAGTACTGTCTATCTCGGTGCTGGTGTCAGTGTCAAATTAGGAGGTTGCGAGGCCCCTGTGAGTGTGAGGCCTTAGGCGACCGCCTAATTTGCCTAATTAGAGAGCCGCCTCTGCCTGCCAGTGCCATTTATACATTGATTAGTGCATTTTTTTAGCACTGATCACTGTATTGGTGTCACTGGTCCCCAAAAGGTGTCACTTAGGGTCAGATTTGTCCGCTGTAATGTTGCAGTCCCGCTAATAATCGCTGATCACCACCATTACTAGTGAAAACAATAAAAAAAAAATGAAAAGTCCATAAATCTATCCCATAGTTTGTAGACATTAGAACTTTTGCACAAAACAATCAATATACGCTTATTGGGATTTTTTTTACCAAAAATATGTAGAAGAATACATATTGGCCTAAATTGATAAAGAAATGCGTTTTATTTTTAAATTTTTTTGGATATGTATTATAGCAGAAAAATAAACTGTCAAACTTTTTTTGTTTATAGCGCAAAAAATAAAATCCAGGTGATCAAATACCACCAAAAGAAAGCCCTGTTTGTGGAAAAAGAAGGACATCAATTGTATTTGGCTACAGCATCGCACGCCCGCGCAATTGTCAGTTAAAATAACGCAGTGCCACATCGCAAAAAATGGCCTGGTCATTAAGGGGGTAAATCCAGGGCTGAAGTGGTTAAATACAATTTTTGCGATGCCTATACTCAGAAAAGATTTGGGCAAGTTGGGCCGACCTCCTTCGCTGGCTATCATACTGACCTGGAATAAGTATGGAGCCAACCTAGGAAAATAATAAAGCCACATAGCAGCCAGAAAACTAACATTTTTCAAAAGCAGTTTAGCAATGACTGTCCCCTTTAAGGTTTCCTTTAAATTTGAGTATAAGCTTGGGCAGGGGGTGAAGGTTTCCATGTACTATATACATGAATGAAATAAAACTGTCTGCCTAGGTTGTCTATGTGAAAACCATCTAACTTGACTTTCCTCTGTCTGTTATAAGTTAGTTGAGTTCCTACCGTAGTTGGAATCAGGCAGTATAACATAATGTAGAATTTCCAGGCGTACCGTACCTTAAATGCTGGGATCTCTGGAGATGTAATCCTGAGCTGTACACGATCTCTGCCTTTATATACTTGCTATGTTGACTGCCTTGTATAAATGCTGATGGAATCCTTGGAGAAGACATTCCCCGAGGATATTCCCAGAGGATACAGACTGAGAAGAGGAAAACAAATGGCCTTTTTCCACTTCAAGGAAAACTCTTTTCACACATATTGTAGTTTCCTGATACAATGCAATCAGAAATACCATTCAAAATAGGAAAAAAAAATATTTTCTAGTAGTTATGTTGGCCAATGGCATTATGGCCCTGGGGTCCTATACCTGCTTTACCAAGAGGCCTAATGGCCCGTACACACGGTGCAGCAACGGTCGTACAACAGCTTATTGTACGATAATCCGACCGTTAGCACTCGCGATTGCAACAGCCGATGTTCGACAGTCGTACAACAGAAGTTGGCTGAGCAGACTAGAAAACTTTTGTTGGCCAACAAGCCGTTGTATGACTGTTGGCTCGTGTGTACAGAAGTTGGCCCAACAAAAGTTGAAAGTGTAAAAAACGCATGCTCTGATTCCCGGAAGTGTTCGGTTGTGTAGACCTACGCTCCGGACTCACAAATCACATTCACCTGAACTTCCTCGTTATATGCTTGTAACACTTCACTACGTTTGAATTTGTTGGCCGATTACTTGACTCATATCAGTATGCTAGACACAACCGCCAACAGCCGATTGTTGAACGTGCGGTCGTACAACAGTTGCACCGTGTGTACGAGGCATTACACTCACTTTTCTGAGGCTACAATTATTTACATGGTCTCCCTATAGAAACATACCTAGAGTCTTGTGACACCTTGTGTCTGCTTAAAAAAAATGGACAAAAATATGAGGCTGCCTTCTGTGCATATTGCTTTCATCTGCTTGGCCACTTCCCTACATCCAACTCTTCCCTAGCAATCCATGATATCTTTGACCTCTGATGAAGAGCATGTTCCAAGACCCCTAAACTGCGTTAAAAAAATACCTTGAGCCCTTCGAACCCTGGCCTCAGCCAAGGTTCACATCGCTTGTCTCCAGGAGACGCATTTCTCTCAGAAACACTCACCCAAGTTCCTGAGTAGGGCGTATCCCCAATTTTACACAGCATCAGCTGACTCTAAGGTTAGAGGCACGCTCGTCGCCTTCCATCGCAATACACCTTTCACTCTACATTCTCAAATCAGCGACCCCGCCGGTCGCTATGTCATAGTCACAGGCTACATCTCGGACACCCCAATAACCGTAATATCCTACTACACCCCAAACAAGAACCCAACGGCCTTCTTATCACATCTATTCAACCTGGTCGACACGCACAAAATGGGAACTGTGATCTTATGTGGGGACTCTAACCAAGTTATCACTCCATTTCTCGATAAGTCCCCTTCGGCCCCTAACGCATCCCCTACCAAACTGTCCCTACAACAACTCCTCATCAATCATTCACTCTCAGATTCCTGGAGGGAAGCAAACCCTACTAGTAGGAAGTTCACCTTCTACTCCCACCCCCACAACTCCTTCTCACGTATCGACCATATCTTAATTGCAAACAGCATGACCCCAGAAATTCTCGGAATAGCTCTTTACCTCACTATTGAACCAATCTCAGGGGTGTATTCTAGTGTCAAGGGTAAAACACGCACAGCTGGTCCAACTTATCTACACTATTCTTCCGGCAACCCAAGAACAAACCCCACATCATCCTATAATGCCAATAACCCCACAGGCTCTACATCGGACACTGATACTGTATCGCTGGCCGCCCCAGCGACTAAACTCTTACATCTCACTTTCCACATAACGCTACCT
>BLSH010266931.1:87255-123021 GCA_018402905.1 Glandirana rugosa | reverse complement strand
CGACCACGTTATTGTCCCAATACTTGAGGAGGTTATTGTTTGTAGTGTCCATTTGTCCGTGATGAAGAAGTAAATTCGGGAATATGAGAGACATGGTGGGGAGTAATATGAATAGTCTCTTTCGGTGCTGTGCTGGCATCTCCAGATGTCATACAGGTCCATGGAGTGAAGTGCTTGATTTAGGGTTTGATGGGGTGCTCTTTTGTTGTTGGAGGCGTCTAAGTCTCTATTGTTGATGTTGAAGTCGCCTCCAATGATAAGTTTGCCTTGTCTAAGGCCCAAGATTTTTTTGAATAGTCTTCTGCAGAATCTAAGTTGCTTGGTGTTGGGGGCATACATGTTTGCGATGGTATATATGGTTCCTTCTATGTCACATATGAGGATGTGGTATCTGCCAAGAGGGTCGACTGTCTCCGATAGGAGGCGAAAGGCGGAGGTGTTTCTTATTGCTGTCAGGACTCCATTTTTCTTTCGGGGGTTGGAAGCAAGGAAAATGTGTGGATATTGTCGCATGTGTAGAGTAGGAGATTTATCCATAGCAAAGTGGGTTTCTTGGATTAGGAAAATGTCTGGTTGAGGGGGCGCATGCGCGAAGCCGATGCAGACAGACGTGCCTGCATAGAGCTCCGCTCCTGAGTGGACACCGCCGCCGGGCTACACACAACCAGACCCCAGAGAACCGGCTCCAACCCTGCATAAAGCCTGCGTGAGCCCTCGGAGACAGCTCCCATGGTCCCAATCGGAGCGAAGCCGAAGCTCCGGACCAAAAACATCAGGGACGCCCTGACGAGGCCTACCATCAAAATGGCGGCGCGCCCTCGCAGCAAGCCAGATCACCGCGATCCCCACGCTCACCGCGCTCCTCGCAGCCGCGATCATCACAGCCACATCAGAGGCAGTCTCCACAAGCACAGTTCTCCCAGGGTGAGTTAGACCAGGATGACTGGTCCACATCCAACAACTCCCAGATTGATGTTTTCACAAAATTTGAAGCCATGCTTAACAAGGCCCTGAAACAGACCTCAGACCGTATTACAGAACAACTGACAAAGGAAATCAGGGAACTGGGAGGTCGTACTGCAGAGCTGGAAGTCAGAGTAGATGATCTGGACTGTAATATCCAACAGTGCCTCACAGACATTGAAAACATTAAGGAGGAAAACCTCAACTTACAAGCCCGCCTTGAAGACTATGAGAACAGAGCCCGCCGCTCAAATCTGAGAATTAGAGGCATACCTGAAACAGTCCTTGACGTGCAGGCAACCATGCTAGCCCTGTTCCAGGAGCTACTCCCAGGCATCCCAGTCAGAACACTGGAGATGGATAGAGTTCATAGAGCTCTAGCACCCCGTAAAGAAAAAGGCCCCCCCAGGGACATAATAGCGAAATTACACTTTTATCGCACTAAAGAGCAGTTGCTTAAGGCCGCAAGAGGCAAACGTCAGCTTACTTTTCAAGGCCACGACTATCAAATCTACACTGACCTGTCACCAATAACTATTGCTAAAAGACGCACCCTGAAGCCTCTTTTACAAACGCTGCAGCAACATCAAATCGCCTACCATTGGGGATTTCCCTTCTCAGTGCGCTTCACGCACTCGGACACAAAATATGTATGCCGCACAGCGTAAGAGCTGAAAGAAACCCTGCTTGAGCTGGGCCTTGAAGGACAAGACCCCGCTCCTGAACATACCCGCAGGCGCTCGGCATCTGGGTCTCCAAAGAAAGACCCCCCTCTTGCAGGTCCTGGTAGCTCCCAACCAGGTATGTCTCAATACAAGCGTGGCCGCTTTGAACCTCGGCCCTTAAGCATAGAGGACTCCATGGACTGAACTAACCTTGGCCTAGGCCTGGGCCTTGAACACCACTTACCTCTAACCCGCGAACCCAGGGTTAGGCTTGCATAACCCTGACGGTCTCACCTGGCCTTCTTCCTTTGAACTTATTTGTCGGACTCACTCGCTGAGACCCCTGGTCTGCGGGATACATCTTCACCCTCAACCATACCAACCTCTTGGTCACAGGGCGATCTGCCCAGTTGCATACCCCCCCCTGGCACGACATCTAGCCAACTTAACCCACAAATGATCCTACCCTGGCCACAGTCTCTACTAATTGCCAACTGCCTTCACCACATTTGACCCACTATTGACCTGGATGGCCACTGAGGCACTGAACTTTGAGACTCGCCCCCAACCAAGACTATGGGTCACATTATACTCCACTGCTGGAGTCCTTTTCAAGGCGGTGTGCTTTATACCACTTCCCTACACCCGCCAACAGACCAATAGTTCTCTGGCCTGCACCTAAACTATTTTTGAACCAAAACGGACTTTACTACGCAACAAACAGTTATTTTTTGCTACAGTTCGTTTTATCTTTTTATTTTTTATTTTTTATTTTTTTTCCTCCTCTTTTGACGCAAAACCTGCCCATAGGGGTATATGGTTGTCAATGTTACTGTTATTTTAATTATTTACTACTACGCCCGCCTTTATGCGGAGCTGTCCACTCACAGGTTTACTTGCTCGCCCCCTTTGTCGGCCTCCAGGTACCTGCATACGAATGCGGACATCTGGACGCAGATACAGAGCCTATGGGGGTCGTCCCAGCCGGCCCCCACTACGCTCCCAGTTGTATTTCACGTTCACAATGCTACAATTGTTTGTTCTTTCATACATTTACGTTGTTATATGTGAATCCACTCTAACTCTTATCTCTTTCTCCCTTCACTACTTCCTGAATCTCTTCTTTCCCCCTCCTGGACCGGGGGCGGCGGCGACGATGGGTCACCGGAGCAGGTATAGTGATACCCAACAGACGCACTCACCATGGCCCCCCTAAACATTTGCTCCCTCAACGTCCAGGGGTTTAATATTCCACAAAAGCGCACAAAAGCCCTTCGAACCCTGGCCTCAGCCAAGGTTCACATCGCTTGTCTCCAGGAGACGCATTTCTCCCAGAAACACTCACCCAAGTTCCTGAGTAGGGCGTATCCCCAATTTTTCACAGCATCAGCTGACTCTAAGGTTAGAGGCACGCTCGTCGCCTTCCATCGCAATACACCTTTCACCCTACATTCTCAAATCAGCGACCCCGCCGGTCGCTATGTCATAGTCACAGGCTACATCTCGGACACCCCAATAACCGTAATATCCTACTACGCCCCAAACAAGAACCCAACGGCCTTCTTATCACATCTGTTCAACCTGGTCGACACGCACAAAATGGGAACTGTGATCTTATGCGGGGACTCTTCGGCCCCTAACGCATCCCCTACCAAACTGTCCCTACAACAACTCCTCATCAATCATTCACTCTCAGATTCCTGGCGGGAAGCAAACCCTACTAGTAGGAAGTTCACCTTCTACTCCCACCCCCACAACTCCTTCTCACGTATCGACCATATCTTAATAGCAAACAGCATGACCCCAAAAATTCTCGCCTCCTCGATTACCCCATACCCATGGACGGATCACTCTGCCGTTCATCTCACTTTGGCATCCCCGGTCCCCCGATCGCACGACACCACCTGGTACATCAATGACTTGACACTTACTAACCCCTCCCACTGACTAGACATAGAAATTGCTCTCAAGGAGTACCTCGCCACTAACACCACAGACGATATATCGGCAGTTACCCTATGGGAGGCCCACAAGCCTGTCCTTAGGGGTAAACTAATCCAGCAGGCCTCCATCCTTAAACGCGAGCGCAGGCACAAATTTAAAAAACTGGATGAGGAGTTCTCTTCCTGTCACACAGCATTCCAGTCTGACCCCAACCCCAATAATAAGCATAAACTCGAGAAAGCTAAACTTGAATTGGATTTGTTCCTCACAGATACTGCCGAGAAAACCCAGAGAAGGTATCACCACAAACTTTACACTAAAGCGAACAAACCAGACACTTTATTGGCCTGAACCATAAAGGCTATCAACACCCCACCCTCCACCATATGCCTCAAAACAGGCAAAAACTCTTACACTAGCAACCCCATCAAAATTCTAGACATTTTCCGCACCAAACTCTCCCAGCTATACTCTGGTACACGACACCGACCACTGATCACCTGGACAAGATATTCTCCCGAATCTCTCTCCCCCACCTCACACAAGCCCAAACAGACACCCTAGAAGCCCCCATCACCGAACTAGAGGTGAACCAGGCCATTAAACAGCTGAAGATACACAAGCGCCCCGGCCCGGACAGCTTCTCTGCTAGCTACTATAAGCAATTCGCCCACATTCTAACCCCCATGCTGACTAAAGCCTTTAACCTTATGCTCAAAGGGCACACATTCAGACCTGAGACACTAACGGCCACAATAGCGATGCTACCCAAACCCAATGCCGATCACTCTACATGGTCTAATTATAGACCAATCTCCCTCCTCAATATTGATGTTAAACTACTAGCAAAGGTTCTAGCCACTAGGCTTAACCACTTGATCGGCAAATTAATTAATCGGGACCAAACCGGATTCATTCCTACACGCCAAGCCGGAGATAATATCAGACGCACCATACTCCTCACACATATTGCAAAACATAGGCGTATACCCGCCTGCCTACTATCCCTCAATGTCAGGAAAGCTTTCGACACAGTCTCCTGGACTTATATGCAATACACCCTCAGACACTGGGGTTTTGGTCCACATTTCCTGTCCTGGATCTCCTCTCTCTACACTAACCCTAGAGCCCACATCAAATACAATGGCTACAAATCAGCAATGTATAATATTCAGTGCGGCACCAGGCAGGGATGTCCACTATCCCCGATACTGTTTGCCCTCCTGATAGAACCTCTGGCCCAGCTGATCCGTACGCATCCTGACATCGGGGGCATAGAACACGGTGGAGTCACGCACAAAACTAGCCTTTTCGCAGACGATATCTTAGTCTTCATGTCCTCCCCACATATCTCGGCCCCAAACCTCCTCTCCTTACTTACCGAATTCGCTAGCGTCTCTGGTCTTCACATCAACGCTCACAAGTCGCAACTAATGAACATCTCGCTATCACCTCCTGAACTACAACAGGTTAAGACCTCTCTACCCTTCAAATGGGCACCCCAACAACTCACCTACCTAGGCACCCAACTATCAGCCAATACCTCTTCCCTATTCGCTATTAATTACCTTCCTCTCCTTAGGAAAATCTCCCACCTCCTCACCCAGTGGGCTTCCCTACCCATCTCTTGGCTAGGGAGGATCAATGTGGTTAAAATGGCCATCTTGCCGAAATTCCTTTATCTGTTTAGGGTTCTCCCCGTCCCCATACCGGCCTATTTCTTCCGTCTGCTCCAACGAAAGGTCCTATCCTACATCTGGGGTTCCACCAAACCGAGAGTACCTAGATCCACCCTCTTCCTGCACAAACTGTGCGGGGGTTTCGGTGTCCCAAACTTCAACACATACTATCACGCTGCCCAACTCTCACAGCTGACAAAATACCATGCTGTAGACGAAACACCACTATGGGTTATAATAGAATCTGTTGCAATAGACCCACTTTCAACGGCAAATTTGCTCTGGCTTCGCCCCACAGACCGCAAACACATCAACAGCCCTGTCACCAAGAACTCACTTAACCTATGGGACAAGCTCAAAACAAGGCATAATCTTATGTCCTCGCACAACCCACTCCTGTCCTTTTTACAGAACCCCGCCTTCCCCCCAGCTTGGGAATCCCCAGCCGCCTTTCGGGCTTGGTCCACAGCGGGCTTACTCCGCTTGTCCAAACTAACAATGGGCACCTCATTCCGTCCCTTTTCCACGTTGTGCCAAGATAACACGCTTGGAGCAACCGAGAACTTCCGATATAGGCAAATTCAGAGTTTTTATACCCCCCTCCTCAGGGCCGATACGCCCCTCAACCAATTCTCGCAATTCGAGAGATTCTGTGATAGGGACCCACACGCCAGGGGCATCATATCAATACTATACCGCCAACTCTCAGACACCCCGACTAACACACCACCCTCCTACACCACCAAATGGGAATCAGACATAGGGCGCACACTAGACAATGCAGAATGGTCTAATATCTGGTCCAGTACCGCCGCATCCTCACCCAATGTTTTGGCTATAGAAACCAATCTGAAAGTCCTTACGAGATGGTATCTAGTCCCCACTAGGATTGCGAAGTTTGTCCCCACACACTCGACACTCTGCTTCCGAGGGTGCGGTGAACAGGGCACCTTCTTCCATATATGGTGGACCTGCCCAGTAGCCCACGACTTTTGGGGTAAAATCTTTGACCTAATAAGCAAAGCACTCGAGAAGCCTATCTCAAAGGACCCCGAGATTGCTCTATTGAATCTGAAACCTGATGGCCTAACCCGCCTCCAGTTTCAACTGCTTATGCATCTCACCACAGCTGCCAAACAAACGATAGCAAAAGCTTGGAAATCCGCAACCTTGTTGCTCCCTGAAACACTTGGTAGGATGAACAGGGTACTGGTCCATTCTAAAATGCTGGCCATCGAAACCAACAAAATACATAAATTCGAAACCAAATGGCGCCCATGGATTAAACACCACCTACCCCCGGATTTTGATGACACTCTACTTCTACCATGCTGACGAATTAATCACCTTGCTCCACTACGGCTCATCGTCTCCATGCTCCCGGTCCATCTACCTCCACTCCCCCTGCTACTACTCTCCTCACACCTTCTCTCTAAACCTTCCTTCACTCCTCCCTGTCTTCCTTCTCTCTGGAACTCTATTTCACTGAGTACAATTACATTTTAATACCCTGATATGTTAATTACAGCTTTTCTTACCCCTCTGCATCACTTTTGATACATCCTCGGATGACATCCAATGTTAAAAGCTGTTCGTGCAGACGGAGCCCTGACCCTAACTCTGAAGCAATCTCAATACCATCTTGATTATTAATTATCACCTAGCTGGTCTCGCAGCTCTGCAGACCATAACCCTACATCACCCTCCGATTCAGACCGAGTGTGCCCATACCCAGGCACGTAAATACCCTGGACACAGCTAGACCCCATCGGGGTGTCCAGGTTCACAACCCTATTGATTCCGCTTGCCCCCACTCGGCCCTGATAATTACCCTGATTCAATAGGCCCCTGTCTGCACGGAAAGACTCATACCAACTTTTGTACCACAATGTCATGAATGCTGACTATGTTTGACATACCCTTGTACTCCCCTATACACCTATGAAGCTGTACCAATTTTTTTCTGTATCATCCTCAAAACTACAATAAAAACCTTAAACAAGAAAAAAAAAAAAAAAATACCTTGATATCTCGCTTGTCTATTGACTAATAATTCTAAAGCCTCGTTCACACAATGAGAATATCCAACAAATGATTGCCCCCTTTTTTTTTTTCATGCTAGTCTTATATCAAAAATGAAGAGGTTACTAAAGTTACAACAATTCTCATACGATAGAATACAACTTAGGAAGTGATGTATTGTATTGTAATGTATTCTTTCATTTCTGCGCATTTGTGGTCTTGGTCTTCTGATTTTTTTTGGAATGAATACTGTACTAATTAAACGAAAATCATTTGATCTGGTATCGTTCAAGAAAAACTTTTGTGTTTGTCCCTTTGGATAATTTTGCATGGTCTATCGTGATCAGATTATTGTATGATCAATTTGAATACAGTATTTTCTGTCTATTTTTCTGATCATGTGTACTAGGCATAAGGCTTCAAGCTTTTTTGAGTTGATGTCCCCATCCAAGGTTCCTATTTGCATCATCAGCACCCATGTTTTTTCAGCAGTCTATTCTCCTTGTCCACACCTGGAGCCTTATCATATATGACCCAGATTCTAGACTAACCCTAATAATCCAGCTCCACCTTTCACCTATTCCTTAACGCACTAATGTGTCCTTGCTAATGTTCACCCACAATGGTTGGGATAGTTGGTTAGCTTGTTTACCTTGCGTGCATGTGTGATGGTGTTTCATGGGAGAGATGGGGTGCATGAGATGATCCCCTATATTGAAGCCATTACATTCCCACACAAGAACAGAACCTAGGCAAAAGGGAAGCTCTAGCCTCTGCTAAGTGGGAGCGTCACTATCTACTGTCTTGTTCTTATTTTCCTAGGGGTGTATCACATACATACTCATGCATCTAAGAAGATGTGCTGGTTCAGGATTAACTGAAGATTTAAATTTTTTATTAAAAGACAGGAGGACAAAGGAGGTGAAATACCTATAAGTCATATAGGGGTCTTGCAGCTCCATGGCTAGCAGTTGCTAGGTGGGTCACAGTGTCCAGAAACATAATGCAGAACTTCTTCTGGTGGACATAGCCCTACAAAACAAAAGGTTCAAGTGTAACTCTGTTCCAGTGAGGACTCTAGCAGCAGATATTTTCTTAAGCCCCTATGGCCTGCCTTAAAAAAAGGCCTTCGTTCCTGGCTACAGCCCTGATGCCTAAAACCAGGCAAACAGCCTTCTCCATCAAACACCCATTCTCAACATGGCAAGGGTGGAGAGTCTCCTCTCCTTAGGAGTAACGATTGGCAAAACATTTCCTCTCTTCCTAAGGAGAGAGCTACTAAAGACTGCCTCTCCCAGGAGGGACGAGGCAAAAAAGACGCTTCCAGGACATTGCAGTTGGGTTTAGTCCAAGCTAGTTCCAACCCACTGAAGGCAGGTTCACAAGGAGTTGACCAACTCCTTGATCATGTTCACCTTGGTATGATAGAATTTTTTGGTTTTGGGTGTTCTTCCTTGGGAGTTTTCATCTTAGTTGACCTGTTAAGTACTCCTCCGCTAGTCCCGAGTCTGATTCTAGTTTCCCTTCTAGCTGTGGCTGATGTATCTAGTGTTAGGTCAAGGGTTAGGTTGTTAAAGCAACCTTGTCGTTATACTGAAAAAATGTTTTCAGAGCCAGCCTGTAACTCCGAGGTGTGGTATACATTCCAGCAGGCAGTAAGTGAATTCTTAAATTTTTTTCAGATCATTTCCAGGTATGTTGGATAAAGTGTGTCCTGCTGCATACTAAAGTTGTTCCTGCTGGCCACCATGTCACTACAGAGGTATGGACACACTGACATACCCATAAGTGTCAGATGGTAGCAGTGCATGGGGCTGCCCATATACTAGTACATTTTAGAAAATTCTCAGTGCATTCAATGACTTCACCAATGTCGTTCAAAAATACTTCAAAACTTTTTTGCTTTTAACATTCTATTTTTGGAGTGAATGGACCTTCCTGAATGAAATCCACATACACTGTTAGAAGATTGTTCTAATTTTCCATTAGTAGAGTTGGTTTAACTCTTCTATTCATAAGAAAATAAGACGAACGTTCCTAAAAAAAATCTACCAGCGTAATCCTAGCTTAAAGGATATGTAAAGGTTTAGTTTAAAAAGAACAAAGAAACAAACATGTCATACTTACCTCCTCTGTACAGTTGGTTTGGCCCCGATCCTCCTCCTGGGGTCCCTCAGCAGCGCTCCTGGTTCCTCCTCTTCTCGAGTGCCCCATTGAAGGAGCGCTCTCCCTTGGGGCACTTGTGCAGGTGCGCTCCCGTGTCCTGCTGCGTCCATTGACACAGACAGCAGGACTTGGCTCCGCTCCCCGCGCATCATTGAATTTGATTGACGGCAGCAGGAGCCAATGGCTGCGCTGCTATCAGTCTATTCAATGAGAACCCGAGACACTGGCTGGAGCGGGTGTGCTCATCCCCGTTGTTGGAACGATCGGGCTCAGGTAAGTAAATAGGAGGCTCTGGGGGGCTGCTGCACTACAGGAGGTTGTTCACCTTAATCCATAGAATGCATTAAGGTGAAAAACCTTGAGGGTTTACAACCCCTTTATGCATACCACAAGCAGGTTCTCATTCCAATTTTTCAATGGATACAGGGTTAGGGATGAGAATTAGGTGGTTTTTAAATATTGAGTTATAGGTCAAGTGTTAGGATTAAGTTAAGGGTTAAGGTTACAGTTGGTCTGTATAATAAGATATTATGGATCTTAGATATAAAAAAAAACAGGATAGATTTATATCCTTTATGCCATCATTTGATATGCAACAAATATCATTGCGGTCAGATACATATTTATAAAAATACCTACAGGCACAGAAATTCGGGAAGGGGATGGACAGTGATTTAGCAATCTCTAAGGAAGGAAATGCAAAACTAACAGCATAAACTGATGTAATTTACATTCTAACTTCAGTCACCACACTGCAGCTCACAATGACTCTAAAGGACTGCTACTTCTGTGTTGTAGAGGATAGACATCTAACCCAACCACTGTCCACAATGCAATGACCTGGCCTACAACACCTAACCACATGGGGGGAGGGGGGAGCCTATAGCTGTGCAATACTGATTCTGAAAAAATCTGCACAGTGAAAGTTACAGTTCAAGCCAATATTGGAATAGAAGACATCTTTTCACAGTTTATGCTGTGGGATCTCTATTGTGCAAAGCTCCCAATTGTCCCTCTTTTGTAACCAAATCCCTTTTCCTCTTTTGGTTTGATGGAAAGCTCTTATAAAAAAAAGTGCTACATTAACACACAATGGGGAGATTTACTAAAATGGGTGAGCACAGAATCTGGCAAGCTTCTAAAATTATACAAAGGACGACATCAGATTCTGATAAAAACACGTTGGGTGGAGCTGACGTCACTGTGTTGTGCAAGTCCCGGAAGGACTGGCTGTTACATTAAGACGGCTGGCTTATTTATCCATGCGTGTTTTTACAGTATTTCTTGTAAGTGCAATCTATTTATATGGAAATAAATGTATAAAAATAATTTAATGCTATGGCAAGTTTATGTCTTTTTGGGGTTTTCGTGTGACCAGAGTGGCAGATACCATTTCCTTCAACCCAAGTTCTTTTGAATGGATAAAGGCCCTGGCTGGGTTATAGAGCCACAAGTGAGAGTGACCTTCTGTAATGGGAGGTCAACATTAGCTGGTAAGCAGGCAATTTTTTAAGGTGGAGGCTTTCCCTCAGGATTAAACTTCTCAGGTGATGGATAGTGCACTTATTGATTTAATGGACTTTGGTTTATCAAAAGTTTATAAGTCTCTAAAATATTGCATTTGTTGCTTGTGACAGAACCGTCCAGCACCCAGCTTGGGTGCATCCTTCAGCATACAGCTTCCTCCAGTCCGGACCCAGGAACTAGATACTATAGCTGAATATTGCACCCAAGGACTAGATGACACTAGCTTAGGTGCAAACTGGAACACTCTTTATTGAAAATACACACAGAATATATAGCACACAAGATCAGGTAGAGCCTGACCACATTACCCAAACAATGCAAACTGTAAACAGAAATATAATTAACATAGCTAAGGAACAATCAACATAAACACACACAGTGCCCTAATTAAACAACTAGCCACCTAGACAAGCCTAGGTGACTTAGTGTCCACCTAGACCATTCAGCACCAGCCTAGAGCCATGAATACACAAACTACATTACACATGCTGTCTTCAGGTGTTTGGCTTTGTGTAATCTGTCCACTGGACAAGTCATCATAATACAATCATACAATGTTCCAGCAGTCTGGAAAAGTCGAATTATATTATATTCATAGATTTCTTGATGGATAATTTGATAAATATTTCTGTCCCAACTGGAGAGGTTTCTCCAACTCAGTCATCAGGAGGGCCACCATATTTTCTCTGAACATTAACAAGGTTAATGTTACATATTTCCATCCACTCCAGAAGGGAAGCTTTATTGTCCTTATTCAGAGAATTAATCCAAGCCTCGCTCCCAGTGTTCCTCACGGTGTTGTCCATCATTAGAGATTGATCTGCTCTCTCCATCGGCTAAACTGAGCTCTTTTCCATGCTCTGACCAACAGAAGCAGACAAGGACCCCAGTCTCCTCCATGGACCATAATCAGTGGGTAGGAGGCTAGCCCCTAGTTCCATCTAAAAGCCCCTGTTCCAGTTTGGTCTGTTACATTACATAGATAACCAAACGTAAAAGACACATAGTGGTGTAAAAAGGCACAATTATTTATTACTGTATTGTATTTATTACAAAGTCATTCTTCATGGTCTTAATAAGTGTAGACTTGGCAGGGGTCTGTCCTTTGTGCAGTTACGTATTTTGGGCCCACCTTGTTTAGACATCCAAAAGGCCCTGAGACTGCCGTTGGGTGCTGCCATCTTGGATGTGATGTCAGCAGTCCCAGCAGACCCAGAGCTGGCACTCAAGTTGAACTCTATAGTATTCCCCTTTACTCCACCCCATAAAAGGTTATGTACAGAGGCGAAGGAAGGGGGTGGAGGAGCTGAGCCATCAAAGACAGTAATTAGACAGTCCCAGAAGAGGAGAGGGCTAAGATGTGCAAGGCAGGAGGGGCTGTGCTAGGGAAGCCCAAAAGCACGCTGCCTTTGGACAAGTCAATAACAAAATTGTTTATGGAAAAGAAAATTGCTGCAAGTTAGTATTTATTCAGTTGCCGACCGCCCACCGTGGATTGACGGCAGCAACATGGCTCTCCTGCGCGAATCGCCATCACCTGACGGCGAGCGCAGGAGCGAGTGTTTTGGACTCGATGTCCACCGGCTACCCGCGATCGCTCCCCCGCAGTGCTAGAACAGGGATCCCCGTTCTGACAGGGGAGAGGAGAGTGATTGTATGTTCCCAGTATATGGGAGCAGCGATCTCTTTCCTTCCCCAGTCATCCCGGCCCCCACACAGTTAGAACACACTGACAGGGAACACATTTAAACCCTTTGATATCCCCTAGTGTTAGACCCTTCCCTGCCAGTGACATCAATACAGTAATCAGTGGCTATTTAAAGCTCTGATCGCTGTATAAATATCAGTGGTTCCAAAAAAGTGTCAAAAATGTCCGCCGCAATATCGCAGTCCCGCCACCATTACTAGTAAAAAAATAAATAGATAAAAACTCCATAAATCAATTCTCATAGTTTGTAGACGCTCTAACTTTTGCGCAAACCAATCAATATACGCTTATTGCGATTTTGTTTACCAAAAATATGAGAAAGAATATATATCGGCCTCAACTGATGAATACATTTGTTTTTTATATTTTTTTTGGACATGTATTTTTAGCAAAAAGTATTGTTTTTTTTTCAAAATTGTCGCATTTTGTTTGTTTATAGCGCAAAAATTTAAAACTGCAGAGGTGCAGAGGTAATCAACTGTCACCAAAAGAAAGCTCTATTTGTGGGGAAAAAAGGAAGTCCATTTCGTTTGGGTACAACGTCGCAGGACCGCGCAATTGTCAGTTAAAGCGACGCAGTGCCGAATCGCAAAAAGTGCCCTGGCCAGGAAGGGGGTAAATCCTTCCGGGGCTGAAGTGGTTAAAATACTCGACTTTTCTGTGCTTTTACAAGAAAAAATTGAAGGTGATGACAAGGTTTCTTTAAGCAGAACTCCATTCACAAATCAAGAATAGTAGAGACTAAACATGGTGGTGCTTTAGGGTTCTCTCATTGAGGCTAGGTTCACACTGATGCGGTGCGATTTGAATCAGTTTTCTAGCGCAATTTCAATGGGCACATGCAGTGTGAGTTAATGCGGTTCAGATGCAATTTGGATTTATATCCTGGTCTCTTTCTCTCTTGAAAGCAAGTCAGGAACGCATCGGGAGGAGGAGTCGTTAGTGACGTCACCCGCGGCCATCTTTGGAGACTGGGACGCCAGTTTGTATACACCGAACACGCCAATTTGCTAGCACTTGGCTCTGGGTGCATATTCAAGTGAGTGTTCTGATTTTAATCATTTTAATAAAGCAATATTATACGGAGAGCACTAAATCTGTACCTTTTGTCATTATATGTGGCTGTTGTTTTGGAGAGAGTGGTCAAGATGATTAAAAATTGGAGGATTGGATGATAGGTGACATGCTTTGTGACCTCTATGAGGTAGAATAGATGAGGTGAGGGGCCATTGTTACCGGTGGTGGACTACACAATCACTTGAAGCATGGAGTGCTGATTGAGATTCACCTTATATCACAGTGGCTGTCCCCTTTTCTTTCTGTCACTCCTATGGACTATTTCGTATGACCATTATTGTGTTATCTGTTAAAGGCGCTTCACTGATTATACAGGTAACAAGCTGAGATTAGGAGTTCTCTCTTAAAGGGAGTGCTCCTAATCTCAGCTTGTTACCTGTAAAAAAGTATCCTGTCCTCAGAAGCAACCAATCAATCGGATTCCAATCTCTCCCCCATGGCCAAGACCAAAGAGCTGTCCAAGGAACTCAGGGAGAAGATTGTAGACCTACACAAGGCTGGGATGGGCTACAAGACCACCGTCAAGCAGCTTGGTGAGAGGGTGACAACAGTTGGTGCGATTATTCGCAAATGGAAGAAGCACAAAATAACTGTCATCTCCCTCGGTCTGGGGCTCCATGCAAGATCTCACCTAGTGGGGTTTCAATGATCATGAGAACGGTGAAGAATCAGCCCAGAACTACACAGGAGAATCTTGTCAATGATCTCAAGGCAGCTGGGTCCATAGTCACCAAGAAGACAATTGGTAACACTACACCGGGAAGGACTGAAATCCTGCAGCCTCTGCAAGGTCCCCCTGCTAAGGAAAGCACATGGTACAGCCCATCTGAAATTTGCTAATGAACATCTGAATGATTCAGAGGAGAACTGGGTGAAAGTTTTGTGGTCAGATAAGACCCAAATCAAGAAGTTTGGCATCAACTCAACTCGCCGTGTTTGGAGGAGGAGGAATGCTGCCTATGACCTCAAGAACACCATCCCCACCGTCATACATGGAGGTGGAAACATTATGCTTTGGGTGTGTTTTTCTGCTAAAGGGACAGGACAACCTCACCGCATCAAAGGGACGACGGACGGGGCAATGGGAGAGAACCTACTTCCCTCAGCCAGGTCATTGAAAATGGTTCATAGATGGGTATTCCAGCATGGCAATGACCCAAAACTCACGGCCAAGACAACAAAGGAGTGGCTCAAGAAGAAGCACATTAAGGTTGTGGAGTGGCCTAGCCAGTCTCCAGACCTTAATCCCATAGAAAATATGTGGAGGGAGCTGAAGCTTCGAGTTACCAAACGTCGGCCTCAAAACCTTAATGACTTGGAGATCTGCAAAGAGGAGTGGGAAAAAATCCCTCCTGAGAGGTCTGCAAACCTGGTGGCCAACTACAAGAAACGTCAGACCTCTGTGATTGCCAACAAGGGTTTCTCCACCAACTACTAAGTCATAATTTGTGAAGGGGTCAAATATTTATTTCACTCATTAAAATGCAAATCAATTTATAACTTTTTTGAAATGCGTTTTTCTGGATATAGAGAAATTCATGCCAAAATGTGCCACCATCCTAAATAACAGAAGAGAAATTTTATACACTACACACCGGAAGGATTGTGTTAAGTGAATAAACTGATTGATTGGACTTTGCCGGCACTTCATGAAACTGATGGGTTTGAATAAAATTTATATTTATTAAATCATATTAAAAAACATGTTGCAACATTAGGAGAATGATTATTTATAAAATTGTAAACAATGCATGAGAGATACATAAAATAGAAAATTAATGGTTCCACATGAATGAGGAGTGATACGACTACCAAACCAATTTTCATGAATGAACATAAGAAGAGGAGGTTGACGCGTTTCGCACCACTGTGCTTCTTCTGGACCTTATTTCTCTTCAAGCTATAAGATGTAAATACAGAAAATGATATACTATTCTTTACAGATATCAATATCATATTTCAATAAGTATATGCAAATGCTAAATTTGGATATGTTTTTGTGTAAACTGTCTTTTTCCTCTATTATGTATCTTGGACTGCGTGTGGTTCTGTTACAGGTTTCCCCTTTTGGGTGCACATCATTTGGGGCAGGCATATGCGTCTCACACACCTTCTGGTGTGTTGTGAATGGGCGCTGGGCGGGTGCGGCGTTTGGGGAATTTTGGACAAGTATGTCCTGGTCTCCTCCCATTCGGTGACGCTTGCCATTTCTGCCCTTTCTTGCAGACGGCGCGCTCTTTATTGAGCATGCGCCGCCTGTTGAGATGCACGTCGCGCCGCGTGTGGGCGTCACAGCCCAGTGACGTCACACGCCGCCCGGCGGGCCGGCGCACACGCGGCGCCATGGGGGATAAAACCCAGGCGCCCATTCGGGACGCACCCAGCAGCATCTTGCCGGCGGGCGGGGGACACGATCAAGTGATTGCAGCCAGTTACATCAGGTAAACTCTATACATTTACTCCGATTTTTGGCAACAGAGGATAGAGATGCCTAAATATGCCGTACTTGTATCACCAAGTGCCATTGGCGTACAGCATCCCCCAACCTCTATGTAAGAGGTATTGTTCCTCCGGAGCCAGCCTAGTTGAGTCCGGAGGGCCATCTTGGAAAGGAGCTCAGCCACGTTTTACCTACAATATCAAGCAATAGATGTAAGCGTATACCATCCCATGCATAGCAATTTTTAGGTATGATATTTGACTTTGTTACCACAGTCATTTACATATATATTTACAGACACATGCCCCCTCTGCAGCGGCTCATGTTTATTAAATTATACCTAGATATTCCTGTGCTGGACCAGCCTGGTTTTTGATCCCCTATGTCTGCCCCCCTGATGTTTACAGTCCAATTGGGGAAGTGCGAACCACAAATAATGCAGTCATGGTGAATGTAGGTGAATATAGATAATATAATGAATACTTATTGAAATATGATATTGATATCTGTAAAGAATAGTATATCATTTTCTGTATTTACATCTTATAGCTTGAAGAGAAATAAGGTCCAGAAGAAGCACAGTGGTGCGAAACGCGTCGACCTCCTCTTCTTATGTTCATTCATGAAAATTGGTTTGGTAGTCGTATCACTCCTCATTCATGTGGAACCATTAATTTTCTATTTTATGTATCTCTCATGCATTGTTTACAATTTTATAAATAATCATTCTCCTAATGTTGCAACATGTTTTTTAATATGATCTAATAAATATAAATTTTATTCAAACCCATCAGTTTCATGAAGTGCCGGCAAAGTCCAATTAATCAGTTTATTCACTTAACACAATCCTTCCGGCGTTTTTCTGGATATTTTTGTTGTTATTCTGTCTCTCACTGGTAAAATAAACCGACCAATAAAATTATAGACTGATCGTTTCTTTGTCAGTGGGCAAACGTGCAAAATCAGCAGGGGAGCAAATACTTTTTCCCCTCACTGTAAAACAATATAAAGATGATATATAAAATAATAAAAAATAAATAATAAAATGTATTTTCTTTTATTAACGGTATCTTGGAAAGTAATATTTTGCTGCCCCTAATCTGTAAAGCATTGGACTGGTATATTGTATCGTTTTACAAAAATGAATTTTGGCAGCTCAAGCAAACCACACATAGAGCACTATGACTGTGTGTGGGGGCTTTCATGTCCTCAGAATGATGTTGTTTAATGCACTTTAAAATGTGTGATTGGCATTGAGAATGTAAACCAACTCTGTATAAGGGGCTCCCCAAACCTGCACTTTGTAGGACTGTCACACTGGCCATACACACTAAGGGCTCGTTTACACTTTGCTTCAAAACAGGGCGTCAGACAGGATTTGTTAAAGCTCTCTTAACGCCGGTCAAAGCTCCTGTCACTAAATGAAATGGTTGGCTTGCAGCCCTGTTTACACCTTGCGTTGGCTTAGCTGGGCTTCAGCTTTGCGTCAAAAATTATACCCCATGTAGCCAGGCTTCAAAGCCTCTTTAACGCATCCATAGAAGTCTATGACAAAGCTTGTTTGAAGCTCACTTGAAGCACCTGCGGCTTTTCAGAGGCTGTAATTCAGCTTTAGCTTTGCTTTGTTTTGGAGAAATTGCAGGTGTGAGATATCAACAAACACACAGGGCATCTGCCAAGCTTCAACAAAGCTCCAAAAGTGCATCACTGAAGCCTCGTTGAAGCCTCACTGAAGCCTCTTCGAAGCACCGCCAGAGCCTCAAAAGCACGCCAGTCAAAGCTCCTGTTTACACCTTGCATTGGCTTTGCTTCGCTTCAGCTTTGCGTCAAAAATTATACCCCATGTAGCTTTAGCCAGGCTTGAAGCTCGCTTGAAGCACCTGCGGCTTTTCAGAGGCTTTAATTCGGCTTTAGCTTTGCTTTGTTTTGGAGAAATTGCAGGTGTGAGATATCAACAAACGCACAGGGCATCTGCCAAGCTTCAACAAAGCTTCAAAAGAGCATCACTGAAGCACCATGAAGCCTCATCAAAGCACCACGAAGTCTCATTGAAGCACCATCGAAGTCTCATTGAAGCACCACCGAAGCCTAATCGAAGCCCCATGAAGCCTCATCGAAGCACCACTGAAGCCTCATCTAAGCACCACTGAAGCCTCATTGAAGCTTCAAAGGAGCATCACTGGAGCACCACCGAAACCTCATCGAAGTCCCACCGAAGCCTCATCAAAGCACCACAGAAGCCTCATCGAAGCACCACCAAAGCCTCATTGAAGCACCGCCGCAGCCTCATCGAAGCACCACCAAATCCTCATTGAAGCACCGCTGCAGCCTCATCGAAGCACCTCCGAATCCTCATCAAAGCACCACCGAAGCCTCATTGAAGCACCACTGAAGCCTCATCGAAGCACCACTGAAGGTTTATTGACGCACCACTGAAGCCTCATCGAAGCACCACTGAAGCCTCATCGAAGCACCACTGAAGGCTCATTGAAGCCCCACCAAAGCCTCATCGAAGCACCACCAAAGCCTCATCGAAGCACCACCGAAGCCTCATTGAAGCCCCACCGAAGCCTCGTCGAAGCACCACCAAAGCCTCATTGAAGCACCACCAAAGCCTCATTGAAGCACCACTGAAGCCTCATCGAAGCACCACAGAAGCCTCATCGAAGCACCACAGAAGCCTCATCGAAGCACCACAGAAGCCTCATCAAAGCACCACCAAAGCCTCAAAAACACATCATAAAAGCTTATTGAAGCAGTAGGGGATTTAATGTGGGCTTTAATGGACTACTTTCATTCCATGACTGAGTCAACTAATTTAATTGAAAAGCCCTGAAAATTTTACCCAGCCATTTTATTTGCATGGAATCTAGTGCTGCCACCTCACCCCTTTAACCCTGAATACATATGAATTACACAGGTTGTTCTGAGGCTGACTTAATGCAGATGAGGCACCCAGTGAGCTTAAGTACCACCTTAATCAGCCACAGAACAACCTGTGTAATTAATATGTGTTCGGTTTTAAAGAGATGAGGTGGCAACCCTAATGGAATCCCAATTCTAATAAACAGATTTCGTTTTAATATACAGTATATGATTTTTCCAGCTACCGCATTCACGGATAAATTAAGAAAAAAGTCGAATTGCAAACCCACAGTGACGCAGCAGAACAGGAGCTGCCAACAACAGGAGGACAACCCAACGACCGTAAATAAATAAATGATGAAGTGGCCGCTCACTGACTTAACAGTAAAACACTCCAAACTCACTGCACTGATAATAAGATAGGAGATGACATGAATCCAGAGGAAGATGTGAGGTAAATATCAAAGCGTCCACAAGATGTCACCAGTGCTCACAATTAGAACAAAAATAAATGAAATAGGATCAATCAGTGATAATGCAGCTGTAATGCCAAATAAATCCACAAGATGTCACCAACATCCCTTGCTGCTGATAATGATTACTGCATAATCACAGATGTATAGGAATGTGTATCAATAAATCATTATTCTGATCATTTCTTGCTGCACATTATTGTGGACTTTATATGAACTGTTAATATTTATATTTCATAGAGGATATCACTGTTTACATTTTTATAATATTTTATATCATATATATTTTGAAGTTATTATCATACCAGCACTTTATGAGAATTGAGTCACTTTAATGATTAATCAGAATAATGATTTATACACCATTTCTATGCATTTGTGATTATGCAGTAATCATTATCAGCAGCAGGGGATATTGGTGACATCTTGTGGATTTATTTGGCATTGCAGCTGCATGTTCCTACATTATCACTAATTAATACTATTTAAAGAGGAGTTCCATCCAAAAGTGGAACTTCTGCTTTAATGAAAGGTGACCCCCTGACATGCCACAATTAGCATGCCTTTTTTCTATTTTGGGGGGGGGGGGGGGGGGTGACCAGGGACCCTATTTTCACAGGGCCCTAGGTCCACATCCTCCCCTGGTGCCGCGGCTCAGGGAAGTAAGTCCACCTTCCTCCCCCTTCCTCTTGACGTTCTTCCTGGACACGTCACAGGTCCCAGAAGATACGCCGGCCAGCCACAAGGCGCAGCGCAACTCGCGCATGCGCAGTGCTTGCCCGGCTTTGAAGCCAAAGCTGGGTGCCTATGATGCCGGCGCCGCCGAGGGTAGGGGGAGAAGAGTGAGCTCTCGGTGACCGCATTGCTGGAGCGAGGGACAGGTGAGTGTCCGATTATTAAGTCAGCAGATACACTTTTTGTAGCTGATTACTTTTACATGGGTGGAACTCCACTTTAATTTATTTTTGTTCTAATTGTGAGCACTAGTGACATCTTGTGGACGCTTTGATACTTACCTCACATATTCCTCAGCTCGGATACATGTGATCTCCTATATTATTATTAGTGCAGTGAGTTTGGAGTGTTTTACTGTTAATTCAGTGAGCGCCACTTCATCTATTCTATCACACTTTCACGGATAGGCTTCAAAGGAAAAAAAAACAAAAAAACAAACCCCCCCCCCCCAAAAAAAAACGAACATACAAATGCTTTCTAATTACGGATCTGCATTGTTTTCAATGGAGCCATTCACACAGATGGGGTTTACTTACTCTATATTCCCCTGTAAAGTGGATACATAATGGGCTGCTATGCATTGCGTAGTAGCCCATTATGTGCCACTTACCTGCAAACGAAGCCTGCGATGTCCAGCGATGTCCCCTGTGCAGGCAGCATCCATCTTCTGCCCTTCTTCCTTTCGGGGCCTCGATCTCCGGCTGTGTAACTGGCCGGAGTCGCGTGACGTCACTCCCGCGCATGCACCGAGGCCATTTCTTCACTGAGCATGTGCCGAAATGACATCGGCACAGCTAATACACTGCATATCTACTGAACCGTGCAGGTTTGGGAGATATGCAGGGCACCTACAGGTAAGCCTTATTATAGGCTTACCTGCAGGTTAAAGTGGTTGTCACGAGTTGACAACCACTTTAAACATGCACTTCATTCAGATCTGTAACACAGAATCTAAAAAATCTGCATCTAAGAACATGTGCTTTACGGCCTTACGCATATAAACACATACTATATATATGCATTTGTAGGTGCGTAGATTAAGTATAAACAATAGAGAAAAAGAAATCATCATTATGTACACATAAACATATTTACACATCTTTACCTGATTAACTTCTTCAGCCCCAGAATGGTTTAACCCCCTTCATGACCCAGCCATATTTTGCAATATGGCACTGCGTTACTTTAACTGACAATTGCGCGGTCGTGCGACGATGTACTCAAATAAAATTGATGTCATTTTTTTCCCCCACAAAAAAGCTTTCTTTCATTGGTATTTGACCATCTCTGCGTTTTTTTATTTTTTGTGCTATAAACAAAAAAATACAGACAATTTTGAAAAAAAAAAACGCCAATATTTCTCTTTTGTTCATTGACAGACACAGTGCTTCATTATACCTAACCATAGATTTATACTGCCCCCTACAGGAGTAGCACACTAGGCAGAAAAAAGACTTGGCTACGCCTATGGGCAGTTCTAGGTAGTATACACCCCCTCTCCAGGGGCATAACGATAGGGGTTGCAGGGGTTGCGATTGCTCCAGGGGGCCCATGTACCTCCCTTGTACACCTGAATAGAAGGAATGGCGAGGGCGGCATTTAGAGGAACCAATCTCCTCCATTTTCAGCCTATTGGAGGAGATTGGTTCCTCTATATCAGGGATAGGCAATTAGCGGACCTCCAGATGTTGGCGAACTACAATTCCCATGAGGCATAGCAAGACTCCGACAGCCACAAGCATGACAACCAGAGGCAGAGGCATGATGGGACTTGTAGTTTTGCAACAGCTGGAGGTCCGCTAATTGCTTATCCTTGCTCTATATGCTGCCCCCCGCCCCCCCTCCTATCCAGTTTACCTGTCTTCTGCTGTTGCCAGGGTCCCTGTGTGCTTCCCTGGTCCCCCCCCCCCCCCAACAGAGCTGCTGTCTTCCCCCCTCCTCTCTCCTACCAGCTGCTGTAGAAGATGAGTCATGATGGAGAGATGGGAACGGGTCGGTAAATTTGTCATTTACCGGCTCCTTCCTTTTCTGAATGGACAGAGTCAGTGATTGGTACCAATTGGTTCATTCATAACTGAAGCATAGTAAACTGTTTTTACTAAACTTCCATTTCTGAATGAATGGCAGGCTCGGTGCACAACTATTCCTGTCCATTCATTCTGTGCAGCTGAGGCTACACAGATGGAGAATGAGGGCTGAGGTTTGTTTAGACCCCTGATATCTCATCAAAGCCCCCCAAGAGAGCTTCTAAAAAAAAATGGAAAAATTAATAAAAATAAAATGAAATGGGAAAAAAAAAATTAAAATAAAAATTAAAAACTACTGACACCAGTGAGGGAACTATCAGGATTGCAAAGGTTGCAACTGCGACCGGGCCCTGGCATTTTACCACCATGGGGAGGCCCGAAGATGGCAGAAAGAGGGCTCCGCTGCAGAACTTGTGAAAGGGTGCTGCTGCGGGACCATAACAAAGGGACCCACAATGGGAGTAAAGGGCCCCAGGATCAGGCCCTTTTCCAGTGAGATTTAAAATCAACTGCCAAGCTAAACGACGGGCTGGTCACTAAATATCCAGTGGTCTCCCCAGGTTGGCCGCGATATAACGCCACTGGACGGGGGCTGGCACTGCGAGTTAAATGTCTCGCAAGGTCGCATACGACCGGGTCTCGGCCTGAGTCGCATCGTTCCTCATGGTCGACAGCCCCCCTACTTCAGTGACGAGGAGGATCTGTCTGAGAGCTTTACCCAGACGCCTTTGCTGGATCGGTAAGTATGGGGCACCCACCCCCACCTCTCTTTCCCTGGATGGGGTGTGGGGCACAGGTACTCCCTGAGGTGGTCAGTTCCTCCAGGGTTCTCCCCCCCCTTCCTGGGTGAGGCCCAGACTTCTGGCTTAGGTAGGGTTGCCACCTTTTCTTCAAGCCAAACCCGAACACTTTAGCGGTGCACGGCATTTTTTTTTTGAGCATAGGCTATAAGATTGTAAAAGACAAGACCTGGCACACTTTTGGCTGCCTAAGGAAGAATAGTAATTATGCACGCTAGCACGCACGGCGTGGAGAACAGTGGGTGTGGCCTAATTGTGAGTGTTATGCATGGAATACAGGGGGTCAGGAATATTCACTGTGCAAAATGCAGGGGACAGGAGTGTGGAATGCATAGTAGGAGTCATGGGTACAAACCAAAAAAGGTACATGAGTCAGGGGTGCGTAATGCACAGTGCAGGGGTAAGAAGAGAGCAACATTCCACCGTAAGCAATACTCTCCCCCACTTAAACCTTTCATCAAAAATCCCAACTCCCCTCTCCTGCAAAAAAAAAAAAATCTAGCACTAATTTTTACGCTCACCCTCCACCCCACCAGCAAAAATAATTTCTCCCCCTCCCAGAACAATCCCCCCCTTCCTCTGCACAAGCCCTCCTCCACCCTCCCCAAAATCCCCAGTCCTAGCCCCCCTTTTCCCCATCCCAGCACTTATCCCTGTCCCCCTCAATTCCCCTCCTAATACAAATCATCTTCCCCAACCAGTACAAACCCTCCTTTCCCCAATAACCCTCTTACAATAAACCCTCTTCCAACAACAAATCCTCCCTCCCAGCACAGCCTCCCATTCCAGTAGAACACCCCCCCCCCCCCAAAAAAAAAAAAAAACTCCCTCTTGTACTGTACATTTTTCTCCTCCTCCCACTACTCCCCACCCCCCCCAAAAAAAAGAAATCCCACTTCTAGCACAAACTTCTCCCTAAAAAAATATCCCCCTTCCCAGCACAAATCTTCTTCCACCACACAGGGCTAATGGGGGGGTTGAATATGTGCTGGGGGGACGCTATGAGAGGGGAGAGAGTTAGTGGTAGAAGGGGGGGGGGGTCGGATTTTAAATTCATCCCACACTTCTGGCATATGATGTTCTCTCTCATAACAAATCACCCCCTCTCCGCAGCACATATCTTCTTAACCCCCCAATCACTCAGTGTACATCTTTTTAAGTTTCTTCCTTCCCAGCCACTCTCTCCTCCTCCCCTGTCCATCTAAAGAGCATATTAGAAAACTTTCTACAGACCTGAGATGAGCGCGTGTCCCTGCACCCCCTCCTCCTCCTGTGTGAATACAGAGCAGAGAAGGAGGCAGCTTTGTTCTGCTGTGTGAGTGGGCTGCCGGCCGGGACTGCAGGGGGGGAGATAAAGATCTGATGGGCGAGCAGACATGTCATTCCCGGAGCAGTCCGATCTGAATGATGTGTCCGGGTCTAAGGCAGAGAGAATCCCGAACACATCATTCAAAAACCAGACTGTCCAGGAGAAAACCGTACGGGTGGCAACCCTAGGCTTAGGTGCTTTTTTAAAAAAACATACTGTGCCCTCCCTTCCACCCTCGGAGTTGTTACTGGGAAGGGGAGTACCTCTTGGGTCCATCTGCCTAGGAGGACTGGACCGGCCACGATCGAGGCCACCTGCAGCACCCTTCCATAATTTAGGCCGCGGTTTTGCGGCCTGGCGACCGGGGGCTGTGTGGGCGGCCCCAGGGCGGGCGGCGGAGGCTGCCGCTTTCTGTTCCAGGCGCCTGCCCTAAGTTACGCGCCTCGGATCTTTCCGGTCCACCTGCGGGCTGTGCATTCGCCGAAAATTTAGGCCGCGGCCTTGTGGCCTACCAACTGAGGGCTGGGTGGGCGGCCCCGGGGCTGGCGGCAGAGGCCGCCTCTGTCTGTTCCGGGTGTCTGCCCTCTGTTTTCCTCGGATCAGTCCAGTCCATCCGCAGGCTGTGCACTTGTGGTAGGCGGCCGAAAATTTAGGCTGCGGCTTTTGCGGCCTACTAGGCGCGGCTTTGTGGCTTACTGGGCCTCAAGGCCACCCCCTACCAGAGAGGCAGCGCTATGGGGGCTCTAAGGGCGACCCCCTTTTGGGGGGATCCTTTAGGTGGGACCTTTTGTGGGTACCCCCAATGTGGGTGCTCCATAGGGGCCCATGTGCAGGGTCTAAGTTAGTGCCCCCTGTGCGGGTCCTCGGTCGGTTGCCCCTGTGTGGGACCTCAGTGGCGCCCCTGTGCAGGGCGTCAGCCAGTGCCCCCTGTGTGGGGTCTCAGTGGCGCCCTTGTGAGGGGCCTCAACCAGTGCACCCTGTGAGGGGCCTCGGTGGCGTCCCTTGTGTGGGGCCTTGGTCGGCACCCCCTGTACAGGGCCTAGGTCAGCGTCCCCTGTGTGGGGCCCTTGAGCGGGTCCTCAGACGGCGAGGGTTTCAGTCGGTGGCCCCCAGTCGCTGGACACTGGAGAAATCCAGAATGTCAACTTTGGGGGTTCCCGGTGCAGATCCCATAGGACAATGCAACGGCGGTAGGAGGGAACAAATTGAGTGTTGGCAGCCCTGGCAGTAGCTAGAATACCCCAGTGAGCAGAATGTCTCATTCCCGCCCTCTCCTACGTACGCTTTCCACGAGTGGAATACTGGCAAGCGGATGCCTCAGTTGGCTAGTGTTTGACCACGGGGTGGGACTGTATAACCCTATTGTTATCAATAAGGAAGCGCTGTGTCTGTCAATGAACTCAGAGAAATGGATTTTACGGCAAGTCAAAAATCCAATTTTTTTACTATCATTAATAAAATGCAACACTTTTAATTTATTATTATTTTTTTTTTAAATGCATTCAATCAGACAGCAGCAACCTCAGTGACAACTGCAGAGTCCCTGAAGAAACAATCCCCTCTAAAGACCCCACTCCATCTGCATAGTTGCCAACTGTCCTGAATTTCCCAGGACATTCCCGATATTTAGACCTTTGTCCCAGTAAAGCGGAGTTTTCCCGATCTTTTGCTGCCGCCGCTAGAGGTCCGTGGCCCGCACTGGTGAAATGTCTCCACCAGCCGCCATTTTACAGAAGACCATCTATCGTGAGGAAGAACAAGAGGGGGTACCCAGGCCTCACCAGTGGTGTCTCTACAGGGGTACGGCCCACACCCGGGTGAAGAGGGGTGACAGTGTCTTCCCCAGCCAGAGTTCTGGGACCCCCGAATGACCTCCATTCCCTCCATGCACAGAGCCCTCCAGGACAAACAAACTTTTAGCAAATATTTGCATCCCAGGCAATGGTGTAAGGAAGGACTCTACTGGGGACACCTGAGGTAAAGAGGCACTCTACTGGGGACACCTGTGTAAGGAGGGACTCTACTGGGGACACCTGAGGTAAAGAGGCACTCTACTGGGGACACCTGGTGTAAGGAGGGACTCTACTGGGGACACCTGAGGTAAAGAGGCACTCTACTGGGGACACCTGATGTAAGGAGGGAATCTGCTGGGGGCACCTGATGTATGGAGGGACTCTGCTGGGGGGCACCTGATGTAAGGAGGGACTCTGCTGGGGCACCTGATGTAAGGAGGGACTCTGCTGGGGCACCTGATGTAAGGAGGAACTCTACTGGGGACACCCAATGTAAGGAGGGGCTCTGCTGGGTACACCTGATGGCGGAGAAGACTCTGCTGGGGACACCTCATGTAAGGCGGGACTCTGCTGGGGACACCTTATGTAAGGAGGAACTCTACTGGAGACACCTGATGTAAGGAGGCACTCTACTGGGGACACCTGATGTAAGGAGGGAATCTGCTGGGGGCACCTGATGTAAGGAGGGACTCTGCTGGGGGGCACCTGATGTAAGGAGGGACTCTGCTGGGGCACCTGATGTAAGGAGGAACTCTACTGGGGACACCCAATGTAAGGAGGGGCTCTGCTGGGTACACCTGATGGCGGAGAAGACTCTGCTGGGGACACCTGATGTAAGGAGGGACTCTGCTGGGGGGCACCTGATGTAAAGAGGGACTCTGCTGGGGCACCTGATGTAAGGAGGAACTCTACTGGGGACACCCAATGTAAGGAGGGGCTCTGCTGGGTACACCTGATGGCGGAGAAGACTCTGCTGGGGACACCTCATGTAAGGCGGGACTCTGCTGGGGACACCTTATGTAAGGAGGAACTCTACTGGAGACACCTGATGTAAGGAGGCACTCTACTGGGGACACCTGATGTAAGGAGGGAATCTGCTGGGGGCACCTGATGTAAGGAGGGACTCTGCTGGGGGGCACCTGATGTAAGGAGGGACTCTGCTGGGGCACCTGATGTAAGGAGGAACTCTACTGGGGACACCCAATGTAAGGAGGGGCTCTGCTGGGTACACCTGATGGCGGAGAAGACTCTGCTGGGGACACCTGATGTAAGGAGGGACTCTGCTGGGGGGCACCTGATGTAAAGAGGGACTCTGCTGGGGCACCTGATGTAAGGAGGAACTCTACTGGGGACACCCAATGTAAGGAGGGGCTCTGCTGGGTACACCTGATGGCGGAGAAGACTCTGCTGGGGACACCTCATGTAAGGCGGGACTCTGCTGGGGACACCTGATGTAAGGCGGGACTCTGCTGGGGACACCTGATGTAAGGAGGAACTCTACTGGAGACACCTGATGTAAGGAGGCACTCTGCTGGGGACACCTGATGGCAGAGAAGACTCTGCTGGAGACACCTGATGTAAGGAGGGACTCTACTGGGAACACCTGTTGTAAGGAGGGACTCTGTTGGGAATGTCTGGTGTAAGGAGGGACTCTGCTGGGGACACCTGGTGTAAGGAGGGACTCTGCTGGGGACACCTGGTGTAAGGAGGGACCCTGTTGGGAATGCCTGGTGTAAGGAGGGACTCTGCTGGGGACACCTGATATAAGGAGGGACTCTACTGAGGACACTTGATGTAAGGAGGGACTGGGAATGCCTGGTGGCACGTGATGGCAGGCGATGTGGCAAGTGACAAGCTCAGAGCTGCTAATGATTCTGCATTATGGTTGAAGTTGAACTATTTCATTTTATATTACATTGTAACAATAGAAATAATGCGCTTCAATCATCCTGACACCATAACAACCATGGTGCCGGGATGATTGAAGCGCTAATACCAGGTGTTTGGAGTATCTTTATCTGCTGATTGTTAAACTTTCTGGAATACACATATTGTTATCGTGGTGTAGGATCTGGGCCTGCTGTCCCTCCATCCCTCTTTCTTTCCTTCCTTCTCTCTCCTTCCCTCCCTATTTCTTTTTTCTTTCTCTCTCTCCTTCCTCCTTCATCTCAGACTCAAACCACACCCCTTTAAGCCACGCCACCTTTAAGCCATGCCTGATATTTCGTTTAAACCACTCCCCCATTACGGCATGCCTAGAAATGAATGCCCCGCCCCCTGATTATGAGACTGCATACAGACAATTTTTTGACAATGTTGGCAACTATGCATCTGTATATTGACACAGCGCCACCTACTGGATGAAAGGAAACTTGCGCCTGCTTACAAGATTGGTGAAACAAACAGCTATATCTTCAGAGCAATAAAAGGTAGGAATCGGCTACAAAGTTTGTTAAACACTCCGCTGTGTACATTGATCCCTTAGAGGAGATTTTGTTTTTGCTCCACAAAAGTGAAAATACACTTTAACTTTCACCTTTTCCTTGCTCCTACTGTCTTCGGAGAGCTCTTTCTGCTGTTAGAATGAGCCATCAACAGATGTCTTTGTCATTATCATCAAAGAAATCTTTTCTTTAGGTGCCTTTTTCTAGCTCACATTTGGCCTGAGGTATGTATGGAGTAGGCACATCTAAAGAGAAAACCTTAATTTTTATAAAGACAGGAAGCATTGCAGGTTGTCCCTCCTCATATGGAGACATTTCAGGGAAGGCCTGTGTTTTACACCAATCATGATTTTGGGTTTTGCAAGCTTCTGCTCTTCTTTAAGAAGGAATGTTCAATTCCATCAGCGTGCATATAAGCACTGAAAAATAATTGGTTTGTGTTTTTGACAAGAAACGTGCATTGATTGGGAAAAATAAGAATGGCTCTATTGTTTGAAATGAATACTGTATTATACGATTTGTGACAGTGCTAGGCCCTGCCTCCATGTGAGTATAGGGAAAAGCGATACAGGGTACAAACTAATGCAGGGCTCCGCAGTATTGTGTCTGAGTGGAAAAGACTTCAGTTTCAGTTTCTATGGGTTTTGTAATTCCAGATTGGGGCCTGGAGCTTGGAGACTTTGAAGAGATTGGGTGGGAAAAAGTCTCCAATCCTGTGTCCAGGTCTTACTGTACACCCACACATCCAGGAGGTTTCCGGTAAGACCTGGGCACAGGATTGGAGACTGTTGTGCCCACTTGTTATAAGCAAGGACCTGACCATAGCTCAGGGCTCCTTTTTGTTGACAGTTCATGTTAGGAAACAGAGGTACTCTGCTCTGAAGACAGTAATCCATGCTAGGGGAGAGATTCTACATCAGGGTTTCTCAACCAAGGTTCCGTGGAACCCTAGGGTTCGTCCAGAGGTTGCTAGGGGTTCCTTGAGCAATGGTCAATTTCTACCTCTCAGATAAATTCCCAATGACATCATTAATCTTTTTAGCTATCTGTAAGGGGTAATTCTTCCCAATGACCACAAGTGTAAGGAGCATTCTTCCCATTGACCATCACACCAATGTATCACGAGTTGTAGATTTTCAACCACTTACCGACCGCCAACTGCAGGTTGACGCCGACAAAGTGGTTTGATATCGCAAATCGCCGTCATCTGCGAGATCGCGCACTGTGAGCGTGCGTGCGCCGCCGGAGGCGCGCCCGTGCTCATTATGTTCGGGGAGGGCCAGGGAGCAGGTGCGGCGGCCTCGATCGGTGCCCGCTACCCGCGATGCCCCCCCCGCACTGAAAGAACGGAGGTCCGTGTAAGTAAACACGGACCTCCGTTCTGTGAGGGGGAAGGGATGTGATCACAGCCTTCCTCTACATGGAAGCTGTGATCACTTCCCTTCCCCTGCTAGGGCAGCCCACACACAGTTAGAACACGCCCAGGGAACACAGTTGAGCGCCCCCTGCAGGTTAACCCCTTCACTGCCAATGGCATTTACACAGTAATCAGTGCATTTTTATAGCACTGTTCGCTGTATAAATGCCAATGGTCCCAAAAAAGTGTCAAAATGTTCCGACATGTCCGCCCTAATATCGCAGTACCGCTAAAAATCACAGATCGCTGCCATTACTAGTAAAAAATAAAAAAAAAATAAAAACCCCAAAAATGAATTCTCATCATCCGTAAACGCGGCCACTTTTGCGCAAACCAATCAATAAACGCAGATTGCAATTTTTTTATCGCAAATATGAGGAAGAATATAAATCGGCCAAAAACGGTGAAAAAAAATGTTTTTTTGGATTTGTATTTTAGCAAAAAGTAAGAAATTTGTTTTTTTTTTTTGCAAAATTGTCGCTCTTCTTTTGTTTATAGCGGCGATTAGAAATGACGCAGTGATGATCAAATACCACCAAAAGAAAGCTCTGTTTGTGGAAAAAAAAGGACGCAAATTTCGTTTGGGTACAACGTTGCACGACCGCGCAATTGTCAGTTAAAGCGACGCAGCGCCGAATCGCAAAAAGGGCTCTGGTCCTAAATTGTGAAATCCTTCCGGGGCTGATGTGGTTAATTTTAAGCAGAGGTTCCTCGAGACCAGAGAATTATTTCAAGGGTTCCTCTGTGTTTAAAAGGTTGAGAAAGGCTGATCTACATCCATAGGACTGAGAGAGTTTAAGCAATTTGCCAGGATATCCCCTTTTGAGAGGCCAGGAGTGGGGGTCGTACAGTGGGGTTCTATAACTAGAGGCTGAGGGAGCCATGAGAGCCCAAAGAGCCAGGAGAGCTGGGTACGAAGATCTGAGCAACCAGTGGAAAGGGCAGTGGTGCTGCTGAAGAGGGATCCAGGTGGATCAGCATTTTCTGTTATCTGTTTTGCATGGGGAAAATCCACTGCATGGGCAACTGTTCTGTTTCAAATTTTTCTTTAAGTTTGTTTAATAAAAGTGGGCCGACAAGCCTTAAAACCACAGTTTGGAGAAGCGTGGACTCAGTACAAGTGCTTCTACTACAAATCTAAATTCCTGAATATCCCCAATATCCCACGAGTTTGCTCATGCCCTGGGGTCGTGACTATGATCGATTTCAATCTTGCCCTCTGCTGGACATTTGTATGCATCCACTAAAGATGAGTGCAACTTTATTACTTGAAGTTAGAGTTATATTTGTGATTTACTAACCCAATCCTGATAACTGGAGAATTGGGAATGAGTCGTTTTTTTTTTTCTTTATACTTTGGTGTGTATTGTTACCGCCCGATGTAAAGAAAAAAGAACTATTAACCACTTCAGCCCCGGAAGGATTTCACACTTTAGGACCAGAACATTTTTGCGATTCGGCGCTGCGTCGCTTTAACTGACAATTGCGCAGTCGTGCGACGTTGTACCCAAACTAAATTTGCGTTCTTTTTTCCCCACAAATAGAGCTTTCTTTTGGTGGTATTTGATCATCACTGCGTCATTTTTGATCGCCGCTATAAACAAAAGAAGAGCGACAATTTTACAAAAAAAAAACACATTTCTTACTTTTTGCTAAAATACAAATCCAAAAAAAATATAAAAAAAACATTTTTTTCATCGGTTTTGGCCAATCTTCCTCATATTTGTGATAAAAAAAATCGCAATCGTCATTTATTGATTGGTTTGCGCAAAAGTTGCCGCGTTTACGGATGATGAGAATTAATTTCTGGGGTTTTTTATTATTTTTTTATTTTTTTCTAGTAATAGCGGCGATCTGCGATTTTTAGCAGTACTGCGATATTGTGGCGGACATGTTGGACCTTTGACACTTTTTTGGGACCATTGGCATTTATACAGCGATCAGTGCTATAAAAATGCACTGATTACTGTGTAAATGCCATTTGCAGTGAAGGGGTTAACCTGGTGGGGGAGGGGGCGCTCTAAGGGTTAACTGTGTTCCCTGGGCGTGTTCTAACTGTATTGGTGTTTGACTGGCAGGGGAAGGGGGTGATCACAGCTTCCATATAGAGGAAGGCTGTGATCACAGCCCTTCCCCATCTCACAGAACGGAGATCCATGTTTACATGCACAGACCTCTGTTATTTCACTGCGGGGGGGCATCGCGGGTAGCCAGCGGAGATCGAGTCCACCCTACCCGCTCCCTGCCCCCCCCCGAACACAGCGAGTGCGCCTCCGGCGGTGCGCGCGCTCACAGTGCACGATATGGCAGCCACCGTCTTATGACGGCGATTTACCTAGCAGAGCCATCTTGTCGCCGTCAATCTGCAATTGGCGGTCGGCAAGTGGTTAATAAACCACAATAACTCAAGCTGAAAGTTACACATACAGTACAATGGAATGTGCCAGAGCAGTGACTTTTCCCTATCCAATGGTTTTGTCTGGAGATTCAATCAGACAGATCTTGACTGATGGCAGGAAGCTTCTGTTCTGCTGTTTTAAAACAAACTGTAGTGCTTGGGGATCCTTTATCATGTGTTCAATTTGCTTGATAACACAAATTGCTAATCAGCAAAACACATGGCAGCAACTGAATGCATTTAGGCATATTGACATGGTGAAGATGACTTGCTGAAGTCCAAACTGAGCATCAGAATGGGGAACAAAGGGGATTTAAGCGACTTTGAACGTGGCATGGTTGTTGGTGCCAGATGGGCAGGTCTGAGTATTTAAAAAACTGCTGATCTCCTGGGATTTTCACACACAACCATCTCTCGGGTTTACAGAGAATGGTCCGAAAAAGAGAAAATATCCAGTGAGCGGCAGCTGTGTTGAGGAAAATGCCTTGTTGTTGTCAGAGGACAGAGGAGGATGGGCAGACTGGTTCCAGATGATAGCAAGGCAACGTTAACTCAAATAACCACTTGCTACATCCAAGGTATGCAGAATACCATCTCTGAATGCGCAACACATCGAACCTTGAAGCAGATGGGCTACAGCAGGAGATGACCACACTGGGTGACACTCCTGTCAGCTAAGAACAAGAAACTGAAGATGCATTTGGCACAGGATCACCAAAATTGGACAATAGAAGACTGGAAAAAGGCTGTCCCATGTGATGAGTCTCTCGATTTCAGCTGCAACATTCAGATGGTGGGATCAGAATTTGGTGTAAAGAACATGAAAGCATGGATCAATCCTGCCTTGTATCACCGGCAATGCAATCATAAGGCAATGCACTGCGACCATGGCATGTAAACATCCCTGTCCACTGGCTTAGGTGGGGGTGGTTGAGGGGTGTTACGAATGTCTCAACTGTGTGTTTTTAACGCCCATCCTTCAAACGCAAATCTAAATGAACCTACAGAACTACCCCGTAGGAGTCGCTAATGTCCGGGTCCCCACTGCTGCACAGCCATTCACACAGCATTTCCTTCATTCACTGCAGAAGACTACCAGCTTGCCTGGCTACCACCAGCCCACCTGGCTGCTTGCTTCCCCCCAGTCGTCCTGACTGGCACACACACATGGAGATTCCCCAGGGAAGGAACAATGAATTATTAGCACACCGCAGTCTTCAAGAGAGCACTGTTACAGCTGACAGTCTCTCCCCTTGTCTTGTCCCTGCACCGTGCTGATCTGCTCACTGTCTCTGCTTGCTTTCTCCCTCTGCCTTTCCGGAATGAATACCTCCAACTGTGGTGGTATCCTTTCAGGCCAGCTTTCCCGAGCTCCAGCCCGAGGTAAAACCCCTCCCTGACAGAGGTCTCTCAAGGGTCACAACAGCCTCTTCTCAGCACTGCTTCTCCATCTTTCACCCTACTCCCCTGCTGGCATGCCCATGTCTATTTATGGGCTTCCCAGTCCCCTGCCAGGCCCACTCCTGTGGATTGGCTGAGGTCAATAAATATTCAAGGCAGCCCCTCTTAGCCTCCACCCACTATGTTCTAGAATATTCTTCAACATTCTAGAAACAGAGGGGGGGCACCAGAGAGCTCCCAGAATGAGTCAACCAGCCATGAACATTAGTAAGTTTAGTATTTAGCTAAAAATAGCACCTGTAAAGCGCCTCTCCATTAAACTCAGTGTGTCCTTTCACACTGGGGCTGCGCGCTTGCAGGAGAGGAAACAAACTCCTGCAAGCAGAATTTTTGGGGCGGTGTGGGAGTGATGTATACACTGCTTCTCCACTGCCTCTGCCCATTGAAATGAATAGGCAGAGCTTCCGAAGCGGCTATACACCACTCCAGCGCCAGCACTTTTAACCCCTTTTCAATCCCTCTTAGGGTTTAAAAGCGCCCCGCTGCCACCCAAATAGCGGTGCCAAAGCACCACTATAGCAGTGGTAAAACGCCGCTAAACTAGGGACGCTTTACCGCTGATGCTCGGTCGGCCCCAGTGTGAAAGGGCTCTTAAAGAGGAACTGCGGTCTGCTCACATAATTTGTAATAAAAACATCTTTGCCATTCTGAAACGTCCCTCTAACCACTTTGCATATTATTTTATATATACTGTGATTCTGTACTTGCCAAATATGCTGCAGAAATCGTCCTCCACAAGGTCTGGGTGCAGCCATTTTAACTCTGGGCATCTGAAGCCACTGTGTGTTCACTTCCTGGATTTCTGTGCTGCTGGCTTCCCAGTATGCACTTCCTAGTCTCATGCCTGTGCAGGAAGCAAACTGTTGTGCACATTGTTGTTTACAAGTTGCCATAAGAATGGCAGCTTCTGTGGAAGTTCATACCCTGTTATGGCAAGGTATCAACAGCATGGAGCACATAAACAGCCGAGGAAAGTGTACATACACTGCTTGTTCAAACAGGAAAGCAGCAATCAAAAGTTGTTTTATATTTTACCATGATGTAACTGCATTCTCATTCAGACTGCAAACACAGAGGAGACAAGCCTCAGCTGCTGCAGTCCTGCCACACACACAGAAATAATCTCCTATGCAGATGAGATAAGGAATGTGAATTTATCCAGGGGAGATTGTGTAGACTGGCCCTGGGGTGTAATAAGTGTATAGGGCTGAAATCTCCACATACAGGCAGGTCCATAAATATTGGGACATCAACACAATTCTAATGTTAACTGCAGACTTTCAGCTTTAATTTGAGGGTATTTACATCCAAATCAGGTGAACGGTGTAGGAATTACAACAGTTTGTATATGTGCCTACCACTTTTTAAGGGACCAAAAGTAATGGGACAGATTAACAATCATAAATCAAACTTTTACTTTTAAATACTTGGTTGCAAATCCTTTGCAGTCAATTACAGCCTGAAGTCTGGAGCGCATAGACATCACCAGACGCTGGGTTTTATCCCTGGTGATGTTCTGCCAGGCCTCTACTGCAACTGTCTTCAGTTCCTGCTTGTTCTTGGGGCATTTTCCCTTTAGTTTTGTCTTCAGCAAGTGAAATGTATGCTCAATCGGATTCAGGTCAGGTGATTGACTTGGCCATTGGATAACATTCCACTTCTTTACCTTTAAAAACTCTTTGGATGCTTTTGCAGTATGCCCCGGGTCATTGTCCATCTGCACTGTGAAGCGCCGTCCAATGAGTTCTGAAGCATTTGGCTGAATATGAGCAGATAATATTGCCCGAAACACTTCAGAATTCATCCTGTTGCTAATTTTCATTTTCAAACTAAATACTAACAATTAGACAGGG